>CACSLJ010000114.1:0-75190 GCA_902706625.1 Albugo laibachii
TTGCCAATCGCCACAGAACAAATGTTATGTAGACCACGCATATTCATCTTCCAACAATGTTTATAGCGTACGTATAGTAAACATCCCTGGTACTTTTTTTTTATTTTTAATCTTGTGATATATTTTTTTTATTTTTTAATTAACTTGGTATATATTTTTTATATTCCCTTAAGGAAGAGAATCGTTCCATATCACTCACTCTCCTTCTACATCACTCACCTTCTTCAATCTGATTGGCTAAATAAATTTTTTAATTAACTTGGTATATATTTTTTATATTCCCTACTTAATAAAAGTACTTTCCATTTCCTTCGTCGTGCCACCATTCATCTCCTCTAACAACCCCGTTATCAACATGTTATGAGCCCAAGCTCGATGGAGCTCCACGACTTTTTACGCGAAGACAATTACTTTGTTTGGGAGTTCAACGCCCGGATGAGACTGGCAAAAAAGAACCTCCACGGACATATCGACGCAATGAAGATTCTGAATGAGGCCAATTCGGAAATTGAAACGTGGAAAGTCAATGTTGTCAAAGCCTTTGCGATACTTGCGACCGTGATCAGCCAGCAGTTCCAGTCATTAGTTCATTCGTCCACAAATACATCCGAAGCGTGAGAAATTCAGAAAAATGTTCAGAAAAATGTTTTTACTCGGCGAAATACACACAATCGTATACAAATGTGAAGACAAGTGCACGATTCAGGATGGAAAAGGGAGGAAACGCATTGCAACATCTCATGGAATTTGAGCAGATGTCTACAAGAATGGCTGCGATTGGGGACAGAATGGATCAAGATGAAAGAATCATCCTTATATCAGGCAGTCTCTCAAATGAGCATAACTCAGTCACTCACATCGTTGATTAAGAACCAGGATATTGATTTTACGTGTAAAAAAGCACTGTTTATTTTCTTTGTTACATGGCTTCTATTTTTCTTTGCTAAATTCTGTTATGGCATCGAAGCCGAGAGGTCGTGCGCGCATTCTGCAACTTCGTGCATTGTGACAGATCCTCTGCATAATCCACTTCGTCTATGTGTAGCTATCCCTCCCTCTGCCTTTACTGCCAAGGATGATGCAACATGCTCAAATTCTGAAGGAAGCCGCCGAGTTGATTCAAACGGCCTTACACGCCCTTGCACGCGCACCGGATCATGTATCGTCTCCACGGATGGCAAAGAAAGAACATGTTCATTAAGCATGATTCTATATCGATGCCACAAATCTTCTCCCTCAACTTCTCATGAATACTTTCTAAGGCATCAGCCATGCAGACTACTTACTACCCTTGGTTCAGACAATATGACTGGACTGTAGCCACCAGTGCTGGTTAATATCGGCAATTTGGAGAGGGTTGTTTCCACGCATGCAGAAGTCATGCAAGCATGGATAACTCATGGCTGAACGCAAATGTCCAAGGCATTCACCAAGGCGCTCAACTATGAAAGTATATTGCTTCTGGGCGCCCCGAGAAGCAGCAACTGATACTTTGCCAACTACTGAAGCAAACCTTGGTCCTAGCTGCATATTCGTGATTGCCCGCTCTCTAGGCGAACCCACAAAAAAATCGAAGCGACAGTACGCAAGAGCAATCAACGCGTCACGTCTGCGAGGATGAGGTCACAATACACGAAGTAGCAGAATGCGTGCACTACCTCTCGGCTTCGATGCCATAACAGAATTTAGCAAAGAAAAATAGAAGCCATGCAACAAAGAAAATAAACAGAGCTTTTTTGCACCTGAAGTCAATATCCTGTGCTTTGGAGAGTTATAATCAACGACGTGAGTGATATGAACTTATTTAGCCAATCAGATTAAAGAGGGTGAGTGATGTAGAAGGAAAGTGAGTGATATGGAACGACTCTCTTAAAGAATACATATCTCGAATCTGCTGTGCTGTTTCAACGTAATAGAGTTCAGTTTATCGAACAAAAATCAAAACTTCCAAAATAAAGAATCCCCTCATACTACTCCTCTTCTAAGAGTGCCTTTGCTAATAGTTCGAGACGACCCAATTGATCGCAACAGGAAGTTTGTGGGAACAATTGAGGTGCTTTCATCTTTCTATCGACGCATTCGTTACAGGTTATGGGTTCTTCCCATATCTGGTAGTCTGGTGTAGTTTGTGTCGAGCCTATCTTGACGCCAACAAGCTTCAATGATTCTGTCTGTACTTGGGCATCACTCGTCAAAGTTGCAATCGTGTTAGTTTTCTGTTCTCGCAATGAGGCCAATAAACCATTGCGTTCTTTTCGAACCTTTGCCAACTCTTTATACCTAAAGGAAATAATCAGCAAGAGCTATGTATCGAATGGAATGACCAAAACCTTCTGCACAATTTGCCCTTCAGTTCCAAAACTTCTTTTGAGTCACTTTTTGCCATGTCACTATTCAATAGCTTAATGTCATGTTCGAGTTGCCGAATTTTCTTCCGAAGCTGGTGATTTTCCTGTTGTATCTGACGAGTTTGGAAATTCATATCGCGCACTTCTTTCTGCCAAAGCTCCTGCTCATGTTCTACACACTTGGTATTCTCAGCTTGTAGTTGTTCCTATTGCATTGTCTTAAGTATTAGACGAGTCATTGGGCGGCATTCCAGTATGCAGCTTACTATCATAGATTGATGAGCACTATAGGCCTGCTCAAGTTTTGTTCTGTAGGAATTCGACTGGGCAAGCTGTCTCGAAAATGCATCTTCCAGGCACATAATCTGGTTTTCAACTTTGATATTTTTCAATGTAGACTGTTTGACGTCACTCTATCGAAGAAATCGTATGGGTGATCATGTGAGAAGAATGGATAGTTACGTACCTGTAAAAGACCATTCTGTGTCAAAAGAGTATCTAATTTAACTTCCCACTCACATTGTATCTCTTGAACCCGATCGGAGAGTTGCAAAGCATCACACTGAACGCGTTCTCTCAACATGTCTCGATCTTGCTGCAAAGTCCTGATCAGGTCATAAAGCATGCCTCTTGTGAAATCCTTGAGCTCTGCAGTCTTCCACACCCGGAGTATCGGAGTAAATTGTTGTTGGTCCTGTTGGTAGGTCTTGGACGAAGATATGAAAGTCGATCGACCTGGATGTGTGGCGACCGTGTCCAAGCCGTCATTGCATTTCGGGACAAATAGCAGCATGAGCTCTCCCCAAGTGATCGTTTTGCGACAAATATGTGTTGCCAAACGATTCACGAACTGTTCCCTGCGTCTATCATCTCCAATTGCGACCAAAACACCATCGTCTGAACCAATAGCACTAAGAAATGCCGCGCATGATATGCTACCAGTCTTGCATGTGTCCAAAGTATCAAAGACGGCCCTGATAGCTTTTTGTAAACCATGCCGTAGACGCTTTGCTTTGCTCATGTACGGTTGCAACTTCTGAATTTCTCTATCACCACAAGAAAGTCTTGTGGACCGACTAATCAGGGTTCGCCGTGGGGAGATTCTCCGTTTCACCTCCATAGCAGCTTCATTATTCCGATACCAAGCATGACGATGGCTCATTAGAAGTGAAGCAACTTGGATTCGATCTTGTAATGCCTTCATTCGTATTTCGTACGTTATTATTTGCGAAGTGGCATCATGTACGCGTTTCATTGAGCAAGAAAGTGGTCCATGTCGCTACAAGTACAGGGAAGCGCATTACAATAGCACATTGAGATAAAGACTTAATCCGAACCGAGCAGAAATTTTCGACTGAATGTGCAATGATTTCAACTTTGGCTCTTTCAGACGCCAATGCTCGAACTGTTCGTGAAAGTTTCTGCTCCCCTCGTTCACGTTCATACTGAATGCTGCGTAATTGTAGCTTCTCCAAATCCTTTTGTGCGGAATAATCCAACACCTTCTGCTTCCACGTCTTAATCTGCTCTTGCAATGAGACCAGTTCGTTCTAACGTAGAAAATATGTCAGATTATGCCTCAAATTCACAGCATCATTGTTCTTCTCTGACTACTTGCCTGAAGTTTATAAACTTCTTCATTGCGCTGACGTTCCGTGACGTCCACAACCAGCTCGCGCTGTTTTGCCTCTACCAGCAAATCAAAAACTTTTTTTCGCCATGCATTCAATAGTTGTGAATACTGCGCTTTATCGTTTTGAGCATTTCCATGTGTTTGATCGCCTAATGTTGTTGTGCTACTGGCCAACTCTTTTGAGAGATACCCTTCTTGGATCGAGAGCATGGACTCAAGTGCGGAAATTCGACATTGTAAAAGGTGTGTAGATGGGTCTGACTCGATAAATGCAGATGACTTTGATTGGTTGCAGTAAATGGAGCTGCGAGATTCATCCTCCATTGCATTGTTGCGCTTTATTTGCAAGTTACTTCTCCATGAACTGTTGGAACGCAAGGATAATACCGAACTATCAACTCCAACCAGGCTTGAAGGGGTTAACAAGCCACGTTCTGTCTCCTTTGCTGCAATCGTATTGAATGATGGCTTATTGCTTCTCTCCTTATGCCTCAACGCTGTTTTGGTACCAATTAATTGATACTGTCGATTAAGAGACTCTCGAGTCGTGACGCATTCCACTGCACCCATTTGAGAGCGAGACGATATTCGAGCAGCCAGTCGTTCATTAGATGTAATTTCTCTATTAATGACACATCGAAGTGCAAAAGAGCATTTTAGTAGTACAGCAGATGATAATACATGTAAAATACCACCAACTTGTTATCAAGATTTCGGAGCTGCGCTAATACTTGAACGATTGCATTGCGGTATGTTTGCTCTACTTGAGCGATTGGATTATCGTGTGCTTCAAGTACTTCAAGCGATTTGAGATTTCGAAGATGGTAAAACTGATCAAACGAGGAGACCGCATTGTATGCGATATGTAGTTGTGTTAATGAATTACACGCTCGCAGCGGTTCAAGATCTGTTCTATCAAAAAAGTGAGCAAAAGCTATAGTTATTTTGACTTTCTAGGTATGGTACATACACGCTATTATGGTTGAGATTTAGTATCACCAATTGATGGCTGTAAAGCACAAAATCAGAGGGTAGGTAGCGAATTTGGTTTGAGCTCACGTCCAGCTTCTTGAGAATGGGGAGCTTATTGAGAAAATTAAGGTTGTAGATTTGATTATTTGAGAGATTCAAGCTCTCCAAAGTGGGATGAGACTTGAGAATCTCCTCGATCAATTCGTCGCTAACGTTTTGAAGTAGCATGCTCGTGTTTTACTTCACCAATGCATAACCTATGATACGTGATATTTGGGGTCTCAGACTTGGTGTTGACTCACAGCAGTTGACGCTTTTTATCACTTCTCGGACATCATGCAAATCATTGCGACGCGCGCGTTACAAAAGACCCATGTATGACGATAGATAACATAATTCATGATAAGACACCTCGAACAATATCAATCAAAGTTTGATTCTATAATGCTAAGACCGGAGAGCATGCAAATGTCAATATAATACATGAATCATTGAGGATAGTACTGTATAACACAACAAGTGGCAATAGATTTCGAAGAACCATACTTTTTCTCTCACTATCAAAAGAGAGTTGTTTTGAGTAGATTTCCATTGTTTCTTCGATAGCGAAAGGTATTCTCACATATTCATCCACGCAAGGACTTGATATTCATCGCTACCGGTGTTTTCACTCAAATTTGGCGTTATTATGAATGACTTTGATTCCTGTTATCTGCACTTCTGTATACATTATTATACATCTGTAGAGGCACAATCAATAGCTCAGCATCCATGGATCGTATAGGGGGTGCTACTTCACAATTCCGAATCTACAAAATTAGAATAGATTTTGACAGGACCGAATAAAACATGCAGCATTCCTACCGAGTCACCTCATGGTACGTATTAGAAGATTGAAGCTGCAATTGAAACGATATGGAGCAAATTTTAAAGCCTCTTTTCGATGGTCCCCTAAAGTACTCAATTTTTTCTGCTAACAAATTACAAATTCACAGCAATATTGGATTTGGCTTGCTTGAAGCACTCGGAGTCGTCTTTGATTACTTGGATGCCTAGAAGGCTGATCTAATAACATGTGAGGCATTTCTTAGCATAATTGCTGCTGACGTTGGTGATTTTCTTGAGTAAATCTAAAATAGACTGGCTTGTTGAGCGTCAGATTACAAAGCTTTCCAAATTTGTGGCTCACAAGAGTTTGACAGAGAAGTGCTTAGGTTTTTGAGACAAATAGCCGCGCTATGTTGGACTCGGTCCCATACATACAGGTCAAAGACTGTTGATTTCTTTTAGCTCTCCAAAACAGAAATAAGGCGCCTCGGCCTGAAAAGTTGATTCTACTGAGGGTTTACGGCGAGATTTTGGCATGTTACGAAAACCTGTGCGATGTGATTATTTTCATCTCGCTGACCTCCAATCGGTAATAGATGGTCTTATAATGTGGAATGACATTCTACGTGCACGGAAACATCGATTTTCTCAGTCCACTATTTTTTAAGCACTAATACGTGCAGAGGAACTTAAATGCTCTTTGGGAAAAAGAGATTGCTCGGTGAGTTGACATCATATGTAATGTTGAGCAGCATCAAGAATGAAGGTACCATTACATATTTTTCAACAGATTTCGTCATTGAGTAAGCATCTTTATCACTACCCGAGGAATTGAAAACTGCCAGAGGTGGATGATGTAGCGATATTAGAGGAAATTACAGTGCGCGCCAATAAAACGTGAAAATGGTGACTTCTGTGGATATATTGGCCAATAACACGATTCAGAAAAGAAAAAGGGCCTCGTTTTATAGCCAGTCACGAAAGCAGTCGAATGAGACTGCTTTGGGCGAAAAAAACGCATTTTTGACTATGCTACTGTCAGAAAACCAGAATGGATACACAGTTGAACGCAAACACAGGTCAAATGTCGGTCGGTCAGATTCGTTTTAAAAGCATTGCGCTCTTGACGAAGAGTTACTAATACGAAATATATCTTCCGCGGCACTTCTTCACCAACTGGCAGCGATTTAGCATGGAGTTGACGAACGCTTCAAGGTATGAAGGCGGCACAGCATCCCATGCCTTCTGCACGGCCTCTTTGAGCACGGAAATCGAATAGCACTACCGTCCCCTGCCGTAGACACGGTAGGTCATCCACCCCCAGAGGTTCTCAATCGGGTTTAAGTCCGGAGACTTTGCCGGCCACTTCATGACGGTGATGCTGCGGTCAGAAAGCCAGCGCTTCGTGGCCTGCG
Organism: Albugo laibachii; assembly: GCA_902706625.1. Taxonomy (NCBI): domain Eukaryota; phylum Oomycota; class Peronosporomycetes; order Albuginales; family Albuginaceae; genus Albugo; species Albugo laibachii. Next base: position 7,197 of record CACSLJ010000114.1, read on the forward strand.
AAGAGTGAGCTGGGGGGTTGTCGTGCTGAAAAATTTGGTTCGCAGCATTGAACGACGTTTGCAAATAGTCCTGGAGCGTCGCGATGTACTCGACGGAGTTGACATTGCAGTCAAAGAACTTGAGACGCGTCTTTTGCGTCCCTGAGAAGCCGCCCCAGACCTTCACCTTGCAGCCGCCCGAGTGACTTCGCACAGCAACAGGATCAGGCCGTCTCGTGTCCACCCATTGTTGACGCAAGCCGTCCGTGCCGTCCAGGTTCCACTTCTTCTCGTCGCTGAACAGCACCTTGGACCAATCCGCGGTCTTCTTGGCTTCGTGATCGTCAGTCCACTTTCTGGCACACGCGCTGACCGTTCGCACACTCACGTGGACTCCCAATGCGTGCTTGACGCTCTTAGTGCTGGCGCCCTCCTCAGACATTGCACGAACGATCGCCCGCTTCGCCCGCACTGTCACTTTCTTCGGCCTTCCGCGCCGCAGTTGCTTCACTGGTTGCCCGCGCACCTTGAAAACCTTGTGACACACACCGATGGAGCGTCTTGCCGCGTTAGATATCGCCGAGAGCGTCAAACCGGCGTGGTGGAGGACCAAAATGGACTTCTGTTCGATCGGCGACAGTTCCGACGCCCCCATGATACCCCCCACCAGGAAAAAGACCCAATAGATAGTAGAAAACGCGGTGATCATAAAAAAACATCTGCCAGCCTCTGAAACAGCAATCCGAACGGGTGGCTCAAATTTTCCCGGCGTTCATACAGATATTTATATATTACCGGTGCCTGTCAAACCAGCTTTTTGACAGTAGCTTAGTCAAAAATGCGCTTCGTGACTGGCTATAAAACGAGGCCTTTGTTCTTTTCTGAATAGTGTTATTGGCCAATATATCCACAGAAGTCACCATTTTCACGTTTTCTTGGCGCGCATTGTACTGTTGCACAATTTCCGATTTATTTGAGCTGAATTATCAGAGCGTAGATTATATATTGAGTATACAAACAAAGCCTATATTTCATTACCTTGCAGGTTCGAGATCTTATATCCAATTTGGATATATGGTGAAAACAGAAGACCTGTGCATAGAGATGCTAATTGGATGGAAACATGCCGAAATGTAATACGCGAATATTTTGATTATGTTGTAACCTCCTCAAAAATGTCATCAGCAAGCTCCTTGGAAACATTTCTTTACGTGATAAAATCCTCGCTTCATGCTAACATGTAGTCGGAATAGGATGGAGCCACGGCTTCGTAATACTTTTCCATTGACGGAAGGTCGTAACATATTTTACTGATGTCTTCTTGATACTTCGAAAGAATTGTTCCTCTGTGTCGTGTGTGTTTTCTATCACCCTCATATGACTTATATTCTCGAAATGAGATGATACTTTCCACAAATTGTTTGTATTTCTCGAAATCAACTAATAGCTCATCCAGTAAGCCATGATCATCATCGAGAAACCTTTCGTTCATTTGGGCCTGCGAAAATACATAACTCAGTCTCGTGGATAATATTTCCCCTCTCTCTACTAGTTCCAATGCCTGCTTTTCAAAAATATGATCAACCCCGCATCGTCGCCAAGAAATCTGAAGTTGAATCAAAAAGCCTGGTATTTCTTGTTGTAACTTCCTCAGTCGCTGCATATTACTTTTCGATTGCAGACAGTTTATCAACGATCACAAAAATACGCCTTTGGATGCCAGTCGTCTCAACAAAATAGTGCCTATTTTAGTCAAGTGTATCTGTATTTAGATGTACACCTCGAATCTGGACATGTTATATTTTTAGCTGTTTTTGCAACCTTGGCGGAGAAAGCCAACGTATGATGAATCAGCTGCATCGGCCTAATTTGTGGCGTTTATGCGATCAATTGAAATTCCAATAGTTCAGGAAACAAATATTAGCATGATTGAGGGCGAAGCGGCTCTGCCTTCTCTCGCAGTCTAAGAGAAATTTAGGTGGTTGATTTGCGATCATGTGTACTGTCGATCCTATCGTCAAAGTATTCTGAATCATTCAGTTGATTGTAGCTCTCCAAATTCTCAGTGGAGTGAACACCGTCGCATACAAAGAAGCCTATTATGTTGACATGGTCGACTACCAACTCAAGAGTGTCGCCAAGTGCCACGAAGCAATACCAAGGTAGTTTTATGTAAGGTGGATTACAATTCCTGGGTGTGAGGTGGCGAGAAATATTCGAGTATGGATTGGTTTCAATAAGGGATAAATTAAGCAAAGTCCACGTGAACATTTCAATAAACTGAATGTTCTGCGTTTAGGACGATTTCTCATATTCTCAGGCTACAAGATGTAATTGGTGTATAAAGACGCAGCCCTAAGATCTACCCATCGGTCTTTTGAACTTGAGAATGATATTGTGCAGTGCAGTTTGATCGCACTTCATCGATGGCGCTTTTCTCCGGTGGAAGCTTGATATTAGAAGCTCTGATGAATGGTGTGCGTGGATCTCATCGAGATATTCCGAAAATAACTGATGAACACAAGCATTATCTGACCAAGGGGCTTTAGCGAGAGATGCGTATGTACTATTTTCCTTCACGACGTACGTCAGTGTGGCTGTCATTTCGTCAGATTGAGATCGCAGATGTGTGCTGCATCCACGCTATGAACCCAGCCATTACGAGTCGTCTTTTGCCCTCAGTCCTTCAACATGCTCATGCAAAGTCCTTTTTTACGAAGTTAAAAGTGCCACTGCTTCTCAAAGTGACATTGGATCTCATACGTTAGGGATGGAATTGGTAATGCACCAGTTATCATCGATACAAAAGCGTGGAGAAAAGTGTACACTAGCTCACGACGTCTACCGTAATGACCTCGTCAGATAGCCATCCCATTTCAAAACTGCCCATCAAGTCTGTGGCTGAACGCAAATTGGCAAGTTACTGTCACAGCGCTGGATATATTCGCACGCGTTCGTTTACTTGCTGTCTGCAAGCTGAAGCATTTCCTCAACAATGACATAGTCGTAGATCTTTCAATGAGATTCTTGTACCAGTCGACTCGATCACTTGAGTAAACGAAGTGTGCGATGTAAAGAGACCTCAGGCTGAGTTCCATTTCACCAATTGCGAAAAATACGGCGTCTGGAGCGGACATTGCGGACGCATTCTACCATAACAGGCGCTAAAGTCAAGGATTTCTTTATGGGTTGACTGGCGAGACGCGATGATCTCTGTATGTTCAAGTAGTATTTTCTATGTTTTGGATATCCTGGTGCGGATATGCTTAGCAACTTCCTTGTACAATATATGGAGCATAATGTGTCCGGACTAGCTTCGCTTAGCTGAGACGGATCCAATTTGTTGCCTCGTGACTACTTTCTCTTTTGCAAAGGAGCTAATTCTGGTAATATAGACAGCTTCAATTGAGCCGTGAGAATATATATATTTATGTAGCTAGCTATGTCCTCTTCTGTGAATTATCTTATCAGTCTCATTGTCTTCGCTCTTTCCGTTTTTCCTCCTTTCACCAATCTCATCCACAGGGCTTTGATTCTCATAATTCTACCAAGCGCGAAAATGACCAGTCCGAGTAGTAAAACCGCTAGGAAAATGGTAGCACAAATCCACGTGATAGAGGAGTCCGGGTTTTTCTTGATGCTGGACTCCGAGATCGGTTGTAAAAGGCGCCTTAATCTTTCTTGTACTAGAAGCGGCGATTCTTTTTCGGTTTCATAGAACGCCGTTCGCTTCTTGACACAATCGTGACGCTCAGCTATAACAGAATCCCACCGAAAGGAACACGCTACAGTCGCCTTACATTCCGCAAGTTGGCAATTAAGTTTCGCCTTTTCTGACGATTTGGCCCATTTGTTGAAGAGATAAAGCGTGAAATAGCGAGGGTTTTCGTTAAACATTTCGGGTAACCTATTCACTTCATTTGCGGATAGATTCTTGAGCTGGTATTCTCTACAAAGGTAAGGCGAGGTTGAATCTCGAGAGCAAATAGTGATCAGGTTTGACATTCTTACGTGGTAGCGCTGAATAGAAACTCCCATTTATCGAATGGCGCCATTCTTGATCCGTAGACATGATAGTCCAAGAACTCATAAGTTTCTTTGCTATATTCCCAGACAACGAACGTAGGATTGCCCTTGAACACCGGCGAAATGGCCCCAACAGTGAAGAGCGGAACATCAAAGGGTCGTATTTCGAAACCGTGCACGTGTCCAAAGATTTGAGCTTTGACAACCGCCTTGTACTGCTTGAGAATGGTTTTATACGTCTCGATATATATCCCTTTCCATTGATATGCTCCATCTGATACGTGTAGAACTGGTGGAATGTGACCGCATATGTAGACGAATTTTCCATTCTCTTGTGCTTGCTTGAGCTTCGCACTCAACCAGGCGAATTGCTGAAAAGGATCACCAGGAGGGTTATTATTATGAACGTCGTGTTTGCCTGAGTATGGGGTAGTATTTAATGTGAGCACAACCAATCTCTCATCGATTTCTTTAGACGTGTATCCACGTTCTTCTAAGTCTTTCTTCTCTGCTTTACTTATTACTCCATTCCAAGCTGGCGCTATTGTGCCTAATGTTGGGTTTTCAGTCGTCCCGTCACTGATCTTCATATAATAATTCGGGGCTAAATGAAATAAATGAGTTGATTGCACGACCCAGTCTTTTATCTCTACTTACTTGAGTCAGCATTTCCAATGATTGTGGTAATGCCTATTGTATTCTTTTTGAATCCATCAAAGTGATACAATTCCTTAATCACGTCTTTGACTACTGCAAGTAGATGTTCCGGTCCCCGTGACACATACTTACTTCCAGTGTTGCCGTCCTTTAGCTCGTGGACAACACTATCGCCCGTATATAAAAAGATTTTTGGATCCAGTTTCAATTCTTGCGCAAATCTCAACGCAGTCTTGAGCAATTCCAATGGGGGATCACTTCCATAATCAAGTACAGGAGTAGAACCTTCGTTAGCGGGTTTCAGATGAATGTCGGAAAAATGCAATATATAAGCACTTTTAGCAGAACGGCTACAAAGCGGTTCGCATCCGAGCATTTGTTTTATTGGTTCTAGGTCGCGTTTGGTAATGAGGAAATACGAACTCGCTTCGGATTACAGAAAAGGCGACATGTCGATGTGTCGTAATGAGTGTTTTCCAACCACTCAAAAATAAAGAATTTACGATCGCGGGAAATATCGAATCTTCTATTATGTGTTAGGTATGCGCGTTGAGCAACAAATACGTGTCAGATTGCCCGATGTGGGAAACATTGATTACTTGAAGGATGGAACCTGATGAGATTGCCAACTCATCGTACCTTTGGCACGTAGTGAAGCTGGCACATAGCCAATCTTCTGGGCAAATCAAGTCTGTTGAGGTTAAAGTCTATTCTATACTATGCAAATAGGTGGACTTACGATTTGGCGCAAAAAAGACCTTAATTCTGATTTCTACGGGTTCGAATTATGCAGCCTGGAGAAGTACATGAGCGTTCTTAGGGATGAGATTTCGATTATGGGAAATATAGAAGCTGTAGAATCTAGCTTTGACAGCATGGTTGCATTGATCCATTTGAAGGATGGTGTCTTAAGATAGTGTGATACATTGGGCGTTGAATTTTGGAGCTTGTGCGTATATGAGCGTATTGGACGAGAATTGATACTCGACTATATTGGATTAATGTCGTAATCCTGTCAGAATTGAATCACTCATCTTCTTCGCATCTTAATGTAAGCACGAGTCGAATACTGGCAGACTAAATGCATGTCGACTTTGTCAATTTTAGAGCATTGACTGTGCAACAAATCGAACGCAAATTGCAAAAGGGGGCCCAATCGGAGTTTTATTTCAAAGAAAACAACTTTATGTGATGTAAATGTTCAAAAATGCCCTTCACAATGTCCAAACTTATCAAAATGCAGCATTTCAAATGACTTATTTACTGAAACGTCGTTAAAGCGATACACTTACTTTTTGATCTACACTTACAACAAGAAATTTCGCTTTCCTTCTGCTTATACCTACTAGTGCTTCGAGCTAAATGGAAGCAGTTGATGGCCCGGATTCGAAAAGAATCAACAGGATAAGTTACGAATGTCTATCACTATAAGATTTGTCTCTGTTTCGAATCATTTCGCTGCCACAACATGCTGCTCGAATTTCCGCATGTGTCAACGGGTACAATCATTCTGCAACATGTGGCAGGAGATACCAATGTCGCGCTTGCCACGCAAAAGGACGAGCGTCAAAGAATTTAAATAATCACCATAGTAAGTGGTTCAGGCCACCAATTTGAAGCTTCAGACAAGTTAACACGAGATCATCGACATCAAAGCATTCCTGAAGACTCCCACAACCATAATGACAGTGGTCTCGTGATGGCCGATAGCTAATCCACCCATTCATGTGCTCCAGTTAAACAGGAGGATGCAGATAAATACTGTCCATCAAGCTTCATTGCAACAGGTGCTTCGCGTGTCTCTCAGTCGTTCCCATCAAAAATATATTGTACCCAACTATAATCTCACTTCAATAAATAAAGCAGCAAAGCCGCGTGGGCTTTCCGTTATCACCAGTATATGAGCATCTCAATGGAGCAGAGATTTGATACCGCAGAAATTGTAATCGCACTTGTATAGTCCATAACTGGCAAACTTCTGCTCGCAAGCGCTTTTGCTCGAGTAACACATCATTGGACATGGACTCTTGACATCAAATTCGACTGGAAAAGTATATGTCACACTACCATTTACAAAGAACGCGTTCAGAGCTTGAGCTCGATGAGAGACAAGATGGTTTTCTCGAACAGTTTCCATGCCTTTGGCTCGAATCTGATCGATTTGCTCAAAGTTTTTAGGGTCTGAAACCCACCAAATACTTTTGACTGGGTCGTTGGAATCATACGCTACATAATTGTCCCTATCTCGGAATCCAAGAGATTCTAGCATCGGTGCTAAATCGCGATTTAGTAATAGCAGTGAGCCTGTAGCTGGAATTTCAAACACCTTTGCAACAACGTATTGGAGTAACATGGTTGTAGTGATTCCAACGTGATACGATCGTAAGTAGGAAGCGAATATCTGTGATTGATTATCGGTGACATGGTAGCCAGAATGAGGTAGGATATCCATAACTTGTCCATTTTGGTGCTGATACTGACCAAACCAATGGCGTAAAGGATACCAATTGCTTCCACGTGCTCCTGCGAGTAATATTTTTCTAATTGGATGAGTGTTTAGAGGCCCACCGATAAAGTCCGAGGAAGCTGAATGGGGAAGCCATAACGTCACTGGCATATCCACAAGTTGCATATTGGATGTCACAGAAGCAAAGTATGTGTTCAATAGAAACGTATAGGTTCCTACCAGCACATCGGCACACTTGAAGATTTTCTCTCGAAGTATAATTGGATCATATTGATCATAGTAGCGCATGTCATCATTCCACAAAACGATCAGCGTGCCTCTCGAACGCATTTCTGCAAATTTATCCGATCTCTCAACAAAAGCCAGGAATGGATCCGTGAATGAATTGAGGCAGAAAAACAGCACAGAAGGAGTGCTTTTATCGGCGAGCAAGTGATCAATATCGCTATCTACCAGCTCCACCCAGCCATACTTTTCCTTGAGTTCAGTAAAGAGATATAAAAATGAATGCAATACGTATTCTTCCCAATGTGCACTGCACCCTATCAGAACCTTTCGTCCATTTGTTTTCTTTCGGCGTTTTTTGATCAATTCGGTCAATTGTGTATTTGTTGTGGCAGAAATGAATTTGTGGCCTTTTCGTTGATCTTTGACGAATGAGGAAGAAAGATCGATGCTCATCTCATTCAAAAATCCCAAACGATCTCTTCCAACCGAATCGGTTGAGTAGAGCTCATACTGCATTCGAAATCGACCCAGGAGCTCCAATAGAAGAACGAAAAGAACAGTTGAGAAGAGCACAGCGAGTAATTTACGAATCGGGGATGACACGTAGAAGATGCGGAACAACGCTTTGCTGTATTGTCGACGTGATTCGGACCAATGCAAAGCTTTATCGGATTTCATAGGGAACGCTTCTTGATCAAGAGACTTTGCGTTCCGTCGCATTATTGTCTGGATACTATTAGCCAATCGATCAAAGGAAATGTCAAACTCCAGGAATCCATATATAAAAATGTAACGCGTATGCATTATGACAATTAATCAAAGCTTGAGATAGACATGATCGTTCTATTCTTTTACTAGAAAACTCCTTCCTGCGTGATCGAGAAAGTCGCCCGAGTCTGTGGAATGTATGGTGAGAATGCGACTTTCACGTGCCGCTCTTCCGTATCTGCGTCTCTTGAAAGTACCAGCCTTATTTACGACTCTGTCAGTGACTGAAAGAGAATCCTGGCGCATGTACCTTTGATGAATGCAATTGGACCACGATAATCCAAGCGCTGGTTTGAATCTATTTTCGCGTGAATTCGGCTCAAATATGCTGCTGACTTGATTGGTGACAATAAAGACGACATTATAGCGGCCGCAAAGTATCTTTATGGAATTGGCGATTTGAAACATAAGTCGAGCACGCTCACTGACATCCTAAAGAAACAAAATGGTTCACATGCTGGCGAATCTATTGGTAAAAGGATACCTGGATCGATTTGGTAGATTCTGGACGAAACAGCGCGGCAATCGAGTCAATCACAACCAACGTCACTTGCTTTTGTGTTAAAAGTGATGGTAGACGCGATTGCTGTCATTACAAACGTCAATAACGACGTAAGGGCTTTTATTTGGTACATTACCAAAAGACCAATCAATTCGTCAATTTCGTAAATATGTTCAATGAATATGCGATCTAAAAAGAACTTGGAGCCAGATTGCGTGTCACCAGTAAAACCTCTTCTTCTCTTCTTCAACGCGAATGCATGTCGATCTGCATAGATTCCAGCTAATTCATGGAGACGTTTAATGGATCCTATCCCTTCGGTGGAAACATAACATGCAGCTTCATCCTCTAGACACATTTGCAAAAGTAATTGCAAGCAAAGCTGTGTTTTCCCCGACGAAGCTTCACCGCATATCTCGTGCAAGAGACCCTGACGGAACCCTCCGTGAAGCAATCTATCGATATTTGGGGAACCCGTAGGCAAAATGGTCGGAAGCTTTTGCCATAAATCATATGCAGTCTGCATTACAGTCAAATCGCCTTTAGATCAATACTCCTCTAAAGTCATACGTGATCGGTTACATAATGGGCTGACTCGATTCCATGTTTTGCTTACTCTTTTTTGGCTTGTGCGTCGCGTGCATGGGAAAGTTGGATGGGTGCTACGTGTCTCCAGCAATCTCGTAAGCACTGAAATTTTTCGAAAGGTGCATAGACAATTTGCACTTATAGCGTACAAAAAGCACTTCGCTCTCATAGTCGATAGGATAGCAAAGCAGCCTTGATAAAGTACACAGTATACCGCAATCAAGCACGCGAGAGTATCCTTTCCGTGTCCTGTACCCCCTTCCATGAATCCAAGTGATTTCAACAATAAGTGACACGTTTAAAGAGCTTCTCCTCAACCCCACCCGCTGTTTCTGAAAAACAGCAGCATTACGATGTGCCTTTAGAACCCTCCATTTGTACTGCTTTGATTCATAAGGGGGGAGTACGTTAGACTCTTGTAGTCGATCGCATCTTTAGGCTGTCCTAACAAAGATACCCACTCCATCCAGACTTACTTTTCAATATTATCGAGGATGGAACCTCGCGTTGTTTTCATCCGAATGAACTATCTAAGCGACAATATCTCCTGTCCTATAACAGACGACATAAACACTGTCCAGGAACTTATCAGCCGGTTTCATCAAGTTGCATTTGGCACAATGTAAGTTCTGAGTCTTTTTCTCAATTCTCTATATAAAAATCTTATGACTTGTACTAAATAGACACGAATCGCATCTGGAGAATTCTCACTTGTTACACATGAAAAAAACAGTGCAATCGAAAGCATTACAAGAATACATCGTCCATACATTGGATGAAATCGAAAACAACCAAGTTTTGGTGTATCGACCATGCGAAGAATTTCGAAAGTTACTAGAGGAAGGCTGCATAACCCCAGTCTTAGGACCCTCTCGTTACCAAAATACACTCCAAACTGGTATTAGTAGGCCCATGAATGTCCTCACACCAACCGCGTCGCCGTGTTTAAAGCGGAAGGAACGAACAACCTCTTTAAAGACCATGCACCTAGGCGGACTCAACTTTTCGGATTTCGAGTCGACATTGCTTACACCCAGTGAGAAGAATCAAATCAAAGAGCTTTTAGAAGCCGGTGACGAGCACATTTGGCATGCGCTGGAGCATTTCAAAAATACGCAGAATATACGAGATTTGCGCCGGGTTTTATATGGTCCGAATTCTCGGTCCCGTTTGGCAGGAGTTGATGTCTTATCATCGACATTTGCGACGTTAAATGTGGAAACTCCACTTACAAATTCGAATGATAATGAACCAACTGCTTGGAATGCACTCACACATCGTGGTATGGATCCTATTTTCAAGAGCAAAGTTGTCGCACGCACTCGTCCATCTTTATCCTTGGAACCGATCAGCTCGGATCTCGCGACTTTGGAATTTGATCTCTCGCGTACGAATCGCTTTCTCCATCCAATTCAGGAGAGAACAGCGAGCCAAGAATCACCTTTAGATGGCCAGCAATCCATCAACACACAAAGTGCGCCCCGATTCCGATTCGATCTGTCCATTGATGCTCATCTCGGAGAAAACAGCGTGCAACGATATCAGCCTCACATGACGATCGCAAATATGCTGGATGATATTCCGGTGGAAGAGAACTTTACTGCTCATTATCGCATGGGCAATGTGCTAGGGTCTGGGAAATACTCAATCGTGAAAGAATGCTTCCATTTACAATCGCAGAAATCGTACGCAGTCAAGATCATTGACAAATTTCAGATATCGGAAATGCGATTTATCAAACGCGAATTAGAAATTATGCATTTGGTTCATCATAAAGGGATCGTTCAATTGATCGAACTGTTCGAGACTGCAGAGCATTTATACATCGTCATGGAACGCTGTCAACAAGAACTCTTTGAGTACCTCGATCAACAAGGACAATTAGTGGAAGAAACCACACGAAATCTTGTCCAAAATCTACTGAGCGCTGTCTCGTATCTCCACGATAACGCTATCGTCCATCGGGATATCAAGCCTGAGAATATCTTGATTTTGGGTGATAATGTGACCGAAATCAAATTGAGCGATTTTGGAATTGCACGAAAACTCGACGCTACCAATGGAAAGCTATCATTGACACCGTACGATTCACTTACGGAAGTCGCATCGATTGGACGACCTTCTTCCAATTCGGTTCAAGTTGTGCAGACTCGATTGGGAAGAGCTCATACAAAATGCGGCACGAGAGATTATGTCGCTCCTGAAGTTATGAGTGGAAAAGGATATGGTACAGAAGCGGATATGTGGAGCGTTGGAATCGTCACGTATGTGCTATTGAGTGGATGTGCGCCTGTATTCCTCCCAAGCTCAGCGGGATCAAGTCTTCGGTTTACTGAAGATATTTGGTCGAAGATAACACCTCAAGCGAAAGATTTCATTGAGAAGGCTACGATACGTAATCCGGAAGATCGTATGACGGCCACAGATGCCTTACAACATTGCTGGTTGCGCTGAGAGAAGAACGCAATTGGAACGCTCGCATGAAGGCGACGTATTTATATATAGTATAATGCCGCAAACAGCTTAGAGCTTGTATTATAGGATTAATAAAGTATACCATCAGGCGAACGCGTTTGACTGCAAAATTCATTTCGTATGCGCAATTGCAAAGAGATTCACGGACGAAAAGGTATCCAGCGACACTAACGATGCAGAAGCTCTTCACATTGAGATAGAACGATGGATCCGAACGGTAATCGACGATTTTTCCCGCGTCGGTGTCGTGTTGCGGAGAGTATTCGCTTGATCCAGACCTGTGTTGGATCCGATTCTTTCCCTGATGTCTTCTCTATACTCGAAACGAGGATGTCGATACAATATTGGATCTTTCGAAGCTGATGCATTAGAATCCAAGCTTCCGCTTCGACCTCACCTTTCATTTTAATACACTCCATACAATGATCATTTACTTCCATTTCCACCTCCTGAGACATACATATGTTATTATACAAGGTATTCATAGTAAGAGTGATGCGTACCTTCAATTCCGTCGGCTGCAGAGAGCTTTTGTCTGTGCAAAATCGGAAGTGTGGAGCACGTACGGGAAACTCGGTCGATATCTCCACTGTTGCTTCACACCGAGTGTCCCCATTTTTAAAAGCTGCCAGGTAAACGCGGCTAGAAAGCGATTTTCCTCCTTCAGGAACCATCAAAGTCCAAGCTTCCAGTCGAGTCTTTGGTGAAAATGATGGAAAATACTCGATCGAATCAGGAGCGACTCGTACAGCATCTTTTTCCAAAGAAGCTCGTTCTAATTTCGAGAGATGAAGCTCCAAATAAGCGGCAGCACTAAAACGCTTCACAAGTTGATGCATCGTATTCTGAATGGAAGGCTGGATGCGAGATACCAGCGTGTCGGATACAACGACTCTGTCTTCCAGCTTTGGCCGAGGAAGGACGTGCAATCCACAGATCCACTGAGCCCAGTGATATGGACGACCAAGAAGTGAGGCAACACGATCCATTCCTTCCACCTCAATGAATTCGTATCCACTCGCAATTCGAGGAATGTCATTTCCATCATCATTTGGAAACAAATTCATCAAAATAGCTTCATGGGATATCGACTTGGAAGAGCTCGATTCCACTACTTCCACTGTGACAATCTTGAACACTTTGCAGTATCGAAACAGAATGGAGAATGTCTCCTTAACCGGACAAAGTTTCAGCAAAAGTGAATGCGTATTCAGATCACCAACATTCTCATCTTCAACCTCGGTCGAACATTCATTCTTATCGTTTACGTGGTCCACAAGATCTTCGGCATTGGACGCTTCCGTCTCCACGGTGGAATCCACCTCAATAGAGCGCTGCAGTGTTGTAGCTCGACTCGATGAAGGCGACCTCGATGGCGTGCGTGGCGATGCGGATCGAATACGCTTTTGTGGAGGATCTTTTGGATCGGACAATACACTTGAAAATTTGCGCTTGGAAAGGTATCGCTTCGTACTTTGTCCGAAAAAATCGGTAGCGACGACCTCAACTTGCATCCTTTCAGCACGTACTTGCGCAGCTTCCATGTATCCATCCAATTCACAATAGAGCGAGTACAATGGTGTGGGAAGTAATTCTATCGCTTCGTTCTGCTTTCGTAATTTCGATGTCACTGGATTTCCCATGTATTCTTGTAATGATTGAGTGGAATCCTCAATCACATTTAAAGTCCCACGAAGATTGGCGAGGAATTTCAGCTTTTGCTTTGTGATGGATTCCACTTGAGCGATTTCATCATCCAACGCCTTGAAATCATTTTGCATTCTACAACGCAGAATTCCATCAGCAAAAGAAGCGGAATGGAGGCATTTTGTACTGTTTTCGTGACTCCAGCTCTGCAACAAGGCGATTGAGATGTTGCTTATGGGTATCCGGATTTACATTTATTTCCAGAGCAGGTTTAAATTCGATTTTATTCATTTCTGTGAGGCTACAAAGCAAATTCAAAGATTTTCAACGCACATTTGCTGAATAATGTCATACCTTGTATTTCCATGGCGATCGATTTCACAGAGCAAATGCTGTTTTTCGTACAGCAAATTCTGTAGTTTTAAATGATACACATCAATGAATTCTTTCTTTTTCTGAATTTCCATTTTCTTGTTGTGCTTTTCGAGAAATGTGTCGCGTAGTCGTCCCTTCATTGCGCCGAGGAAAAGGAATGCTTGCCGCTTTTGATTGTGAAATTCATTCGAAGTGATAAATGCGTCGCCTTTGGTTTCTTTGGCGGTTTGAATATCGGTGAGGAGGTGTCGCAGGGTAATGCATGTGTTTTTTAGGTCGTTCAGAGTCTTTGTTTTGGAGTTTGGATCGCATAATGTGATCTCATTGCGAGGGCTTTGGCTCATTGTTGTCGGAATGGAATGAGGTTGCATGAATGTGAAAAGAGGGGCACCGTTATAGATTTTAATAGAAGCGCTGTATCTTTTGGAATGAATGGCTCACATTCGTTCATCGTGTTTATCTTTTAGAAATTGATCATAGTTCATTTGAAGGAAGTGATGGCAATCCTGAGGGACTGAAAGTAATGATTACAAAATCCTTCCAAGTTTTGGAACTGATCCTTCCTTACATTGCAAGTAGTTGCCACAGTAGGTGATCGTTCATAACGTGATCGCATTCTACTGCTACTACCTGCAAATAGAAAGCGGTTGTTCATGATAGGAACCTTGCTGATTATATTATCTCATATCTTCAAGAGCCAATTGCAACTCACATGACCAAATATAGCCTTCACGATACAATACAAGCTTTATCATTTATATACTCTGATCAATTTCTATCACTCTTTCTTCCCATTGTCGCCCTTTGCTCCTTGAAAGCTTTCCCACAGCGTTTGATCGAGTCGCACTCTCCTCTGCTCTCGCTTCATAGCTACCCAAACCAACTCATTGCATCTGAACGTCAAATCTAAGCTAATTTTAGTCGAGAATGACGTCTTTTGCAGCAAGAGTGACCTGTGGTGCCGAACGTTCTCATCGATTTCACTACACATGGCTCAGCAAGGTGCAACATTGCAAAATTATAACAACGAATTAGTCAAATGTATTGAAGATTTACGTGAGAAACGAGAAGAAATGAATCGGGCGATAGCAAAACAGGAGGAAGAGAAATCTAAAATTCAGCGAGTAGAGAGATGGTACTATAAAAATGATGGACACTCATTCTGTATGATGCGTTAGGATGTAGCAGTTTTGTCGAATCGATTGGAAGCGATTTCTCAGGATCTCAGTCACAAAGTAGATGCACGCGATGAATATGATCGTACTATCCACGAGACCGAAGCAGCTTATATGAAAGTACGTGTGACTCATTGTCGTTAGCGCATTGCTTTAGTGTGTCTTTGTATCAGATCCTTGAAAGCTCTCAGACTTTATTACACGTACTGAAGCGAGAAACTGTGCAGCTGTGTAACAAGAAGCAGATAAAAACAAAGAATTAATTATTAGAACGTTCCTTCTGCATCATCTACACTCGTTTTACGCTTATTGCCGTGCGGCAATCGACGCTATTCCAAGCGCAATTTCATCGAATATGTGAGGTGACTCCAACGTCGCACGAATGTATTTCAATACTTGGCCGCGCAAGAAGAATGGCAAATCGCTTGCGTCAATCGATTCGACATTTCAGCGCGAATACTAGGCAACCCAAACCGCTTCGCCCGATTCATTTTGAGCACGAGGAAGCCAAAGACGTTGTAGATGCTCGTCCCTTTCGAATCATCGGAGTTCGCGATGTAGAAGTAGCAGATCACCAGTATCCCACCCGCATCGAAAGTGAGCAAAAGTCGAAATCCCGCGATATCCGAAATGCGTATCAGGAAAAGAATTTCATCAGTTTGTTTGTCGATCCTCTGGAAGGGATACAAAAGCATTTGAAGGAAACTGGTGTC
The DNA here is from genome assembly GCA_902706625.1 of Albugo laibachii. NCBI lineage: Eukaryota > Oomycota > Peronosporomycetes > Albuginales > Albuginaceae > Albugo > Albugo laibachii. Next base: position 22,797 of record CACSLJ010000114.1, read on the forward strand.
AATTTTGACGTTTCTGAAGGCTCAGCGGAAGATGAAAAGAAGGTTCTCATCGCACCTCAGCAGAATCAAGAAATGCTCTTCGATTTATGTGGAGCTCGTGCTTTTGTCGAAATCCTCCAGGCGCCGGAAGAATTAATTGAGGAATTTGAGAACGATCAATTATCACCCGAAGATATTGCACCCGAGGTTGAAGAACCAGAACCATACAAATTCGAAGCTAAGATTGTGCCCAGCACATAAAAAGTAAAGCACTTTTTGCCTCTCTTTCTCTCGTCAATTTGCATTTAACACACCCTCTGCGGCTCAACCCAATGCCAACATGCAAAGCTACGCTACATAGCCTTACTCATGTGTGCTTTTCCCCTGATGGGAGCGTCTTCTACTGTCTAAAGTAAGCGCGAAAAACTCGAGCATTTCCATCGAAATCGCGTCTGTTCCCAACCGCCGCACCTCGTGATTGGTCATAATTCTTCCCAATGAAATCGCAAGAAAAACAAGAGGCTCCCCGCATCAAAACTCTTCTTTTCCATCGTTCGTTACTCGCTTGTGGCGTGCATCTAGGACCCAACGCGACTGAATATTCAAAGTCAAGCACACTATCTCGACCAGTGCGCAATTTGAGTCAGAGAAAGCATCATGTCCGAGTGTAAGGCTGTCATCAAGAACGCTGATATGCATGAAGATATGCAACAGGATGCCGTCGACTGTGCGTCTCAAGCGTTAGAGAAATATAATATCGAAAAAGACATTGCCGCATTTATCAAGAAGGAATTCGACATCAAACACAATCCGACTTGGCACTGCATTGTTGGCCGCAACTTTGGATCGTACGTGACACACGAAACCAAACACTTTATATACTTTTATCTAGGTCAAGTTGCGATTCTTCTATTCAAATCCGGATAAACTTCCAGAATGCATGTAGCAGAATGCATGTTTCCGACGATAATATCGAATACATTAACTAGCTCTACCTCTACCATCATCATCGCTCTTGCACATACAAATGAGAGAAGAGCGTCCGAATGTGTTCCGACTCGAACGACTCTACTTCTCGGTCATGCGCTTGGCCCAACGCTCCTGAAACTCGCTTCAAGTTCGGAAATAGGAAATTGGGAACCGCATTCCGGCGGCTTGTATTTGAGCGAGGTGCACTACACTCTTCAGGAGCGTGTGTCCCTTCCTCCGTGGCGTCATGCAGCTGCCGCATGAGATGCCAGAATCGCTTCCACACCAACTCATCGGATACAATAGCGCCATTCGAGCTATCTTGAGACGCTCTCGCATCGATTCTCATTCGCTGGAACCCAATGTACCCATCCACGATACATTTAAGACACCCGCAACCTGCTCCTTCACACAATCGAAGCGGATGCGCAGGGCTCAAATCACTCGATAAACTGTCCAAAGTGCCTAGAAAGAATCCCCGAACGCCTCCGAGAATCCACGTGGCGTCTAAATCCTCAATAGAATTGCAGATTGTATGTAGCTCCACATCTTCATCCCAAGGCACTTTATCCAAATCGTATTCTCTTGCCACTTGCAGGAAGGTATTCGCGTCGATCGAATTGCTCTCTGTTTGGCGTAATGTATCGCTGTACATGAGCAGAATATCGCCAATGTCGCGATCTCGATCGATCGATAAAACGATCTTTGAAAACTCGGCACTCGTGAGCTGACCATCACCATCCACATCGCCTGCGTGAAAAGCGTCACGAAGATAGTTATTCCGTCGAACTTGTTCATCCTTCCATTCCTGCAGCACGAGCTGAAGAAGGACATCGACATTCACTCCATTTTCTGTCGGATGAGATTTAAGTTTGGCGATTTTCTCACAAAAATGATAAACACATTGCTTCCTCATCGCTCGAAAACAGTATTCCGCGGTCTCTTGAGCCTTTTCAATGGAAACGAGCCATACTTCTTTGTCGGGTATCACGATACGCTGAATTCGTTGTCGTGGAGCACTTGCGCTTTGACTTGATGCCTGAGGACCGCTGGGTGCTGCCATGGTTTTCGTGGTTTCTCCACAGACCAGGTACTCGAGGAATTCAAGGTACAAAGTGAATTCTTTGGTTTTTGCTTCTTCAAAGAAAAACTGCGCAAAGAAATCCACACGCAAATGCGTTGATCGATAATGTTCGACGGCGATGGAAAGCGCTACTAAATGGATATCAGCGATTCCAGGAAGCCCATACGAATGCAAAAATGACTGATACACCACTTTCGCCAGAGTCAATTTTTTAATGCGTGTGGAGGATTCCGAGACACTCATTTTCTTTCGTCTTTCAGCGGTGAGGAAATCGCCATACGCTTCGGCAATGGATCGAAGAACAGCTGAGATCGTTTTCTTGGAAAATTGAGCCAATTGATCGACATTCATTTGCCAAGATGTAACGAGACCCGAAATTGCGCGAGGAACAGCGTGCTGATTGATTTTCTGTCCGCGTTTCTTCTTGTTAGCGTTGGGACTGAGAAGAGTTCGAAGGGATAAGCCCGAAGATGACGTTTCTGGCTGCAGCTCATTAACAGTCTGACGACGAAACATAGTTTGATCGTTGACACTCGCTCGTTTGTGCGTTGTTTTTCCATTGCGGAGACTTTGCGTCACGCATATCGAATCAGAAGGTTGCAATATGCTTATCGACTCATAAGATTGCATTATGCTTATCGAATCGGTAGTTTGCGTTGCGATTGTCGCGGTGTTCATGGAGCTAAACGTCTGACGCGGACAATGAGGCTCAAGTGACGGAGCATAAGCTTTTTTCTCATCGTCCTTGATAAGGTTTCGTATCTCTTCGCTCTTTACTTCTCCACCGACCGCTTTTGTTGAAGACGCAGTTTGAATGGGAAGGGATTCTGGAAGGCTTCCACTCTCAATGTAATTTTCTAGGCTCTTCGTCACACTTTTTTTCTCTTCTTCCAAATTGATGCTCGTCTTCCCTTCTTTCGCTTTGATGCTCGCCTTTCCTTCTTCCGGGTTGATGCTCGTCTCGGGAGTCAACGGGAAAGATATCGTGGAATGAGCCATTTTTTCCGCTAGTCTTTGCGATATTTTTTGCCGATCGAGATTTCCAAACGGAAGCAAAAGTTGTTCGATTGCGTGTGTGGCAGCTGTGATGTTCATTTTGGCTGTTGGTGATTTCGCACTTTGAATTTTACGAATGATTTTTAACAGCTTTCCCTCATATGCGAGGAAATGCTCATCTGCAACCAAATGCTTCAAAGCACATTCGGTCCATTTGAATTTGGTCTGAACCGTGCTTTCAGCCATCTTAAGGTTGAGGCTTTCCAGCTGATGCGCATCGTCATCATTTGATATCTCTTGGGGCTCATCGCCCAGCACTTGCTTCTCCTGAAGCCATTTTTTCTTATCGATGAGATTGAGCGTCGTGAACGCTGTATCGAGCAATTGCAAATTAGAAATTTTGGAAAATTGGCTTTCGTTCGCGAATGTGGCGAATAACTCCTGAAATTGCTGCAATTTCATGTCGAAAGTGAGTCGATCCCAGCAGCCTTTCAAGACGCTTTGAATGTTTTTCTCATTCGAAAGCTTTGGAATGAGAACCAGCCGAATCATTTGCGAGAGTCGAGCGCTATGAACCTGTTTCTCGGCCAAGAAATCCTGCAAGAGATTTTGCAGCTGATCGAATGTGTCGATGGAAACCTCGTGAACCGCTGTATCGTGATCCTTTTCCTCTAGAGTCATCTCTTCCTTCTCTTCATGTCGATCCGAGAATAATGAGACGTTTTTGAGCGTCGGAGAGCTCTTCTTTGGATGGAGGGCTTCCATTTCTCGACTTAGTACAGCCCAGTGCTCTTTGCTCAAATGCTGCGCCAAGTCGCTCAGAAAGAAGGAATCCATATTCGAACTCAGCAATCTCCCAAAGAATAGCAATTTGATCTGAGCTTCTCTTCCTCTCACGATTTTCTGATCGATCGAATACATCGCCAAATACAATTGAAAAAGCACCTCAGGAACCTCGGGAGCTTGTCGAACGACTATACTAAGCTGCTCCAAGATGTCTGGGAGCTCCAGGTGACCGAGTGTCAGCTTCTTTGCATGCGCCTCGAATAGCTTGAATACATCTTTGAAGGATTCCGTCTCCAAGCCTTCGATAAGAGCCTGAACGAGCATCTCTCTTCCACTCGCACTAAACGCATGTGCTGAAACCGATATCACTCGAGCGATTTGCGTGCATGTGAGAGATCGAAGCTCCTCCGCGTCGGGCACGATCTCCTCGACATCGTTGGCCTTCTCTTCACAAGCTGGATTGGTACTCGATTTTGTGGGTTGTTTGGTGATACTCTCGGCATCTGCAAAATCTGGACGAGAAACAAAGATCTTCCAAGGTCTTTTCTGTCTTGTGATTTCCAATTTCTGGTTTGCAAGACGTTTTTGGGTCAGCTTGTTGATGAGAAGGCTGTATCTGGATGTAGGGAGCACTGATATTATTGCGTCTATCAAACTATCAAGCGGTGTGGAGCCGACGATAGTGAGTAGATCACGCCAAGGAAGGTTCTTTACCACAAGCGGATCCTTTAGATTGCGATATGTCTCGTATTGAGCTTTAAGCGTCTGTACTTTGTCAAAGTAAGCTGGCTGCTGGTAGAAATATCTCACCAGATCTTGCATTGTCATGCGCTGAGGATTCATTGCGATCGGCGTGGAAGGCCCATACACCGCACTCTGGACGATAACCGCCAATTTCTGCAAGAGGCTCTGGTAACAGCTAAGTAATCCTGGCATCTTCCATAAAGTCGCACAACAAGCCGCTGTTTCTAGCGCATGAGGTCGTCCTACGACCGAAATAAGACTCTGCTGAATGTGGTCGAGTTTCGATTCGATAAAGAGAGCGTAGGATGTGAATTGATGCTTCTCTTGATCGTATACGCCTATCCATTCTTCCATGATTCGACCAGATTCTGACAAGAGATAGTCGCGATGCATTTCGTCCGAGGTCTGTGCCATTGTTCCGATGAGCTCTCGCTCAGCGAACGGATCGAACGCTTCCGATTTGAATTTCTTGAGGCGTTCAGCGCTAGCGGAAGATAGAAGGAAATGTGGTTTATTTGTAGGCTTTGAAATGCGCAATGAATTATGTGTGTGAGCGGCTTTGGGCTCCGAGGCGGAAGTCGGGTCGTTTATGACATTATTTTCAGCTTTTTGTAGATCCTTGTAGCGCTTATACTGTGATACAGGAGCGCGTGAAGGCATGTCTAACAGAGGTAGCGAAGAGTAGAGCGATTGGCGCTTTGCTTGTGCCATAACCAGCCTTCAAAGCGTATCGATGGGCGACACACCAGTACAACTATAAAGCCTTATTTCTCATGCTAAAAAGGATAGAACGCAAGCTTTCTTCTTCCTGCAACGAATTTATTTATAGCAAAACGCAAACATGCAAACATAATCGCGAAAAAAGAAGTCGTTTCACCATTCTACGACCAGCAAATGACCGCTCCAGGAGCAATGAAGCCGCATTGGACCAAAAGCGTAATAAAAAGATATTCTTGGAGCATATATGTAGGTTCACTTTCTTGGTAGCGCATTGGTCAAAAATCACAGAACTTTATCGCTTTTCGGTGGTCACAAAAGTGCTTTGAATTTGTGGAGCGAAGCCTGGAAATATGACTGTAAAACGCCGGAATCACGGACGCAACAAGAAAGGACGAGGACACGTGAAGCGCGTACATTGTTCTTCGACCTCCAAGCTGATTCCAAAGGACAAAGCGATCAAGCGATTCGTCGTTCGGTACGAAATAAACCTTGATACATACTAGCAAGCAATTTATCTTGTTTCTCTAGCAACATTGTGGATCAATCAGCCATCCGGGATCTTCAGGATGCTTCCGTCTACGACTCGTACGCTCTTCCAAAAATTTATATCAAGAATTACTACTGCGTAGAAGCCGCAATCCATCAGCGAATCGTTCGTGTTCGAAGCACAAAAGGCCGTCGTGATCGATCGGCTCCAGTCTCGCGTTTCCGCAAGCGCACATAATGATGGACGATTCTTTGACCACAAGCATCCGCAGTAAAAGTGAGTTCCAGCTCGTAGAAAGCACGATAGGGTTCGATGAGTACAGCAGGCGATAATAAACTTTCTGCTCCTTCTTCCCTCAAATTACATTCTTATTCGCAAACGCGACGGATCAAAAGATTGAAAGAAAATGAACGTCAATTTGACACCATTGCATCAGAAAGAGGTGGAAGCGCGTGTGTGAGGATAGCGATGGTGGCTCACTCTTCTTTTAGCTGGCCCGCTTTCTGCAGCTCTTCCGCGAGCGCGTGACAAAACATCTGCAGGCGATCGACGCGGAGTTTGAAGATCTTCAAAGCGATCGGTACGGGGCTTGAGAGGATGAGTGTGTCACTACTTTCGTCTAGTTTGTCGGCAGATGACGTCTACAATCAGAAAGATATCTGTGAAGCTCTTCAGCTGCTGGCTTTTGCCATTAAAGTAGGTGCAAATTTACGGTGAACGCTGCTGATTTGGTTGACGTTTCACATCTCAAGTCGAACGTGCGGATTGAGATGCAGGAATTGATCAATATGAACGCACTGCTACTCGGCCGGGCAATGGCGACAGCTCAAAAACACGTGAGTGGATGGATGTGAGGTTCTATCACGTGATAAGGCTCATCTTGAATGTCAGAAAGTTGACCTCACACTAGATATCGGCGCTGTGGAGAATCGAGGTACAGAGCGAAGCCTCGTTATCGTTTCTATGACTGTTCTGTAGAGCTCCTCAAGAGGGTCGAGCGGTTAGATGTTGCAGAATGGGCCTCTGACTGTAAATCTATCGCTTCAAAGGATGCACAAAAAGCTCGCCCAAATGTCAGCGAGGAAGGGCCTTACGTCGAGGATTTTCGTCGTTCCGAGGAGAAAATTCGTGAATTGGAAAGTCGAATACACGAGAATGAGCAGCACATTTCTCAGAGTAAGCAATTCCAAGCCATGAGACAAATGATCGATAAGAAAAACGAGCAATTGCGAGTGTTACGTGAGCGATTGCAACAGTACGAGTTGGAAGACGAGCAATTGGTAGAAGACGATTGAGTCCGTTCTCGTGGAATCAGTCCAAATTGCATGATACTAATCAAAAGATTTACAATTCCCCTCAATGTTCCTGTATATATTCAAACTGGCATGAAAGTAGAAGTCGGAATAGCTGTACTGCATTTGCTCCAAAAGCTCCAAATGGAAGTCGCTGCTGCTTACAATCCAAGCTTGGTGCGACGCCAATGACGGCGTTTGGCATTGTACCTAAACATTGTTTCATTCCAACCTTCCAATTTCCGATAACAATGAGTGATACCTGATCTTATTGTCGGTACACAGCCGAATCCATTGCGGAATTGGTCGATTTTGACGCTGTTTCTTTGCGAGGATTTTCTTGACTCGGAAGGTTTTATGGGAGGGCTTTACAAGGAGACATATAGAGTAGACAGTACGAGTGTGAGTGGACCGGGTGAGCACGAAATTGCGGCGCGGAAGCGTACCATTTTGAGGGCTTTTGTGCGCAGATTTACAGATTGCGGAACTAAGACCAGTCGTTATTTTATCCAATTAGATGTGAGGAGACGCGGTTCAAGGGACCGGTCTTTTCTGATCGGCTCGTTAATGAGGAAGACAAATGCAAAGACATAATGCGCCAAGTCATTTTTTAACAATGAAAAGGTATGTGTAGGCTTCGAATCTTTCGAGGATTTACATTGTCGAACCTTGTATATCGGTCGATAATGTGCTTGGAGGTGTCTGGACGTGGTATCCCATCCCCTGGATCTGATTAAACGTGTATCCTTTGTTGAGTAATTCCTTGACAATTTCATTTGTTTGCTCTTCTCGTAAGAGCTACGTACGCACATAAATCCATGTTAGTCCAATTCCACATGCGGATGTAGACTCTATGTACCTCAATACTCAATGGTACTAGTGTAATAAGCATAGTGGTCGTAATGATCCACGTCAATCGACCACCTGCTTTCCATCCTTTTAGGGCATACCGCAAACCTTTCGTTAATAACGCCTGTCAGAGAGAAAACCCGCGTTAAATCAGTGGAAATCACGTGTAGAGCGCAGTTTCTAACCTCCACAGAGTATCCTCGATCAGGTTTCTTGTTTCTTGCTTTCTCTAATTCTCGCAACGAAGCAAAGGTTGTCATGTTTCCGATACTTTCCGTTGGTAATAGTACCGTAATGAGCCCATTAAGTAGCACGCAACTTAATGGCGCAATAGATGGCAAATGAGTGTACAGCGCATTGCGCTGTACACTTTCATGTTCTCCCTTCTCTACCCCACGACCATCTATTCGATATGAACTCTTAATGCTATCAAACAAACTGCTCACTACCTAAAACCTCTCCTCACATCAAGGATCACTTCAAGTCCCAATTAAAAGCCTCTTATTATCAATTCCATCTATTCGTACTTAGCCGAATATCTCGTGAGATTTTCTCCCAATCCGTTCAGCAAACAAAAATGGAGATGCAATGGCGTCAACAAGTCTCAGAAGAGATGCGTAAGCAGATGATCACAGAAATGTAATGTCTCCCGCCTCCACAATCTGTTTCTCACCTTTGTACCACAAGGTATCACGAATTGCTCCGAATCTCTGGCGAACAAGACAAACAGAAAGTGTGGGGATCTGCTGCCAAATTCGAACTTATGTTGTGGTCCAACAGTCCCGATCGCGTGCGTTCTCATCAATTTTCACAGTTATGCGGATTCTAAGGGTTTATTGCATTTTAGAATACGTATTTGTCGAAAATGCAGCGGAAAATTCTACATTTGAAGAAAAAAACAGTCACCACAGACTCGAACACCGCACAAGCTCAGCAGAATCAAGCTCAAAACCAAACTCAGACACAAGCTCAGGTGATCACTCAAAATCAGGCTCAAGCGCAAGCACAAGCTCAGGCCCAGGCTCAAGCACAAGTCCAGGCTCAGGCTCAGGCTCAGGCTCAAGCACAAGCACAAGCACAAGCACAAGCACAAGCACAGGCACAAGCACAAGCACAAGCACAAGCACAAGCACAAGCACAAGCACACGCACAAGCTCAAGCACAAGCACAAGCTCAAGCACAAGCACAAGCACAAGCACAAGCACAAGCACAAGCACAAGCACAGGCTCAGGCTCAGGCTCAGGCTCAGGCTCAAGCACAAGCACAAGCTCAAGCACAAGCACAAGCACAAGCACAAGCACAAGCACAAAGCACAAGCTCAGTCTGGTGGAATGCAGTCGTCGACCAATATGATGTCTTCTTCGTCTACACCATCGATGATTGCGGGTCTGACACCTCAACAGCAATTGTTGTATCAACAACAGCTCCAACAACAATCATCGAATATGTACCAGCCACCCAGCACTACATCGTCTTCCACTTCGGCCAATTCAAACACACCATCCAACACTCAAGCTCAGCAACAGGCTCACTCCCAAGCATCCGCTCAACAATGGCTTCAGCGACTACAAGCACAATTTTCAGCCCAGCAACAACAGCTCTTACATGAACAACAACAAGAGCTACAAGCACTTCGTCAACAACAACTTAATCAGCAGCAACAGCTCGCACAACAACAGCAGCAAGATGTCTCTCCTGACGTTCGTCGACAGCAATTACAGCAATTACAACAACAACACCAATTGGCTCGATCGCGATTACAACACTTACAAAAGCTCAAGCAACAGCAATTGCATCGAAAGCAACAACAATACCTCTTACAACGTCGTCAATTACAGCAGCAACAACAGCAAAGACAAGGTGGAAACAACACCAATACTCCCGTCAGCGGGAATGCATTACCAAATTCCATCCAGCAGCTTGGAAGCAATTCCATCAAACCAGAGCTTTTGGCAGAAGCAAGGCAGCAGCAGGCTGATATGCGTACCGCACAGAGAATACAGAATGCCAATGAAGTCGCTCAGACTGGAGGCGCTAATGTAACTGCTCCGCCTGTAGCCGTATCGAATGACTTGGCGTATGTCAATCAATTACGCGAGCTGAAGAGAAAATACTTTGAAGATTTGATCGTTGTGTATCGCGAGTTTGAGCGAATGGTGAAGCAAAAGCCCGGGAATCCTCAGCAAGATCGGATCGCCAACTTCCTCCTCAACCTCAAGCGAATCATTTCTCTGCTGCAACAAGATCCAACCAAAGGCACCAGTAACAATAAGAATGATCTGGATCGCGTGGAAACGCATATTCAAAAGCAAGTTCTTCCGATCTTGGAACGTTTACGCAGTAAAGCCCGAACTGCTCCTTCAGGAACTCCGAATGCGTCATCCACGCCGCCCAATGTCGCTGTCCCCGCTCCGCCTTTAGCTCATGCTTCCACGCAACAGCTTCAACAAGATCAGAAAAAGGCTCAGGAGCATCAACGATTGCAACAACTGCAAGAACAACAGAAGAAAATGATTGACCAACAACGCAAGATGCTAGAGGATCAGCGTAAGCTCCAGGAACAGAAGAAAGCGCAAATGGAGCAAGCAAAAAAGCAGGAAGAATTATTGGAGCAACGAAGCAAGCAGAAATCGCTCATGCAAGCTCAACAGCGACAAAATGCCACTGCGCAAGCACAAATGCGTGCCCAACAACTTTCGACTCCACCAGCTTTGGGTGAAGAAGTGATGACCCCCAACATCGCTGGAAACGCATTGACCACACCGCTTCAATTCGATGTGAATGAAGCTGTGTCGACGTCATCTGTCGATTTTAACAACACAAAGGCGTTCGATCAAGTCGCTGCTTCTCTCACTCCGGCTCAATATCGAAGCTTCAGATTCGCGGAAGGTCAAAAAGCGCGTCTGACAGCTGAGCACGAGAAGCTTCGAGAACAGCACAAAGATATTCTCATTCAGCAGAATCGATCGACCACTTCCGCCAGCAAAGCAAAACTCGTTCAACAAGCTCAGCGAATCGATCAGATTATGAATAAAATCGCTCAGCAATTAGTTCAAGGCAAATTGGCGGAAAAGTATGAGCAGACCCATCAAAATAGTCTTCCAGCGGGTGTCAAGGCGTCCACCACGTCGACGATCGCTTCAATAAGCAATGAGAATGTCGTCACTACCACGGATATCATTGAGGATGCGAGAGCTTCCTTTGTGGATGCAATAAGCGCCGGTAAAATCGTCGCTTCTCCGATGGAACGTGTCATGGAATCGCGAATGCAAGCGAAATCTGTCGTTCCAGATCTCACTGGTCTCGCACCATCCGAGAAGCTCCTTACTGCGGTCGCAGCGTACGAGAAGCATGATCCTCAGGTGCTGAAACGAGCTGCTGTTCGCTTCTCAAACATTGCTTTTCGGATCGGCGCCAGACTAGAGACCGCCTTTGATACCCAACGTCCCATTCCATCGACCTCATGAGCGCCTCAGGCTCTACCAAGCAACAAGTACCCACGTCGACCCCATCATGCAAATAGTCTTTGCTCGATAATTAACCCAAATATTACTCTATTCAAATCGACTTGCTTCTTGTCATATACTTTAGACACATCCAAGCGGAAGCGCTTATCCATCCGCTGAGGTTCCCAAAGACAAGACCCACACAGGTCACTGCGAAATAATCGGAGACGGATTCCAATTCGGCTTTTGCTTTGTGCAGAAGCGCTTTCTTCGACACATTCATACGATTGTGTAAAAGACTTGTTAGAAGAATGCATCCGACCTGCAGCCCAAAACTGAGTCGGAAATCGTGCATCCAGCCCAAGCCGTGTGCCCCTGCAGTTGAGAAGCCGACGGTGACCGAAGCCAAGAAGGGAGCGACGCTGAGAATAGAGCAGCAGTTTTGAATCGGCTACACATCGAAAAAGATACTTTTGGCAGATGGGAATCGATGTGTCAAACCTTTAAAGTCGGTCCATAGAGATCGTAGCGGCGCCTTTGCTCTGGATCGGAGAGAATCGCATAAGCTTGAGACACAGACAGTGTGAGGTGAGTTGTGTTGAGAAAAAAGGAAGGAGACCGTGGGCGATCAGGTGGAAATGACACGCAGCGGCTTGTTGGTTTTTCGGATTCTTGTCTGGATGATAGCGTAGAGCGAGTTTCCGGTACGCTCGAGAGATATCGGCTGGGCTGTTTGCAGGTGTAAGCAGGAGGTCTGTTGTGCTTCTATATAGCTGACCTTGATTTCTGGTCGACTTGCAACAGATTATAATAGCGCGAGAAAGATGTGTCCTGTGTCAGATCGCTTACGTTAGGATTCATAGATGCAGTAATTTTAGATGTGCGTGGGATACACAAAAAAGAAGTTTTTGAAGCGAAATCGGATGCAGAAAGACTGGAGGTATTTGGAACAACATTGCAATAAGAAGCCTCAGGATCGATCTGTCTCGGGGATCGTCCCTCCAGTTGGGCACGCAAATGGACTGCGCGATAGAGAATTCATGCACTTGTAATACGTGGAGTTATATGATTTGTAGGCAAAGTCCGAGTATTAAGGGTGCACCAGGGGTTTGATACAGACAAGCCATGTCGTCCATGTGTTTGTCTCTACACGGCGAGTAGTGTTTCTCTGTTGTTAGAGACAATTCTTTTTGGTTGAGCGTTCGATACATTTGGCATCTTGAGAAATAAGTTGAAAAGTGACTATTTCAAACTTCAGAGAAAACAACTTTAAGACATGATTTGTACCAAATGAGATGTGCACCACGAGCTGAAAGTATTTGCACGAACATCTGTGCAGAGAACATTCAAAATATGCATATGCTGTGCTTCCTCTGTTACTACGTCCGAACATGTCTTTCTGCTCTTATAAATGTCATTGTTCATTTCGTTTTCCTTGAACAAGCTTTGACAGGATCGTAGCTGTTTCACGGAAGCATTTATTCCTCCTATATGCGAGACTAAGCTCGCACTTCATCCTCCATGAACTAAATCTCCAGATATCGAAGTTTCAAACGCTATGAGACACGTTTGTTACGTCGAATAACGTGACCTCGCACACGTACGTAGCCAAGAGTTTTATACGACAATGTGGGTAGCCATTGGCTGATTGATGCATATTCGATGCAACTCTTGGATCATCGTATTTCGAACCGTGAAGACGTGCATTGCTCAAAAATCAATTTACATGGTGAAAGGGAACCGCATAGTGATCCCTTTGGTTGTGTTTGCAACCATTCACATCGCTGACTGTGTCTTTAGCATTCTAAAAGGCACAACGGGAAAAGGTATTGCCCATCTGCGAAATTGTCAGAGTTGCTTATTAAACGAAGCGGGTGCCACACGTCTGCATTAGAAGGAATGGCATCAAAGCTTTCCTGATGCTGAGTTTTGGGTCGCTGGCCCGCGCTTTTTCTTCTCGAACGTGGAAAACTTTTGCAGTGGAATTGATATATGCGGCACCTTAGGCATCAAAGTGATAGCAGCTTTTGATGAAACAAAAGAATCACAACTAGCCCCACAGATTGCAAATGACGATGGCTAGTATTTGTGCTTGCTCAAATTCAAAATAAATCACATCGGTTCGTGTTTAAAATGCCTCAAGGATGCCAGTGTTTCTCAGCTAATGGGGGATTTCTTGATATATAATAATCACGTCCAGAGACATTTGAATATTTTCGTACTTTATACATCGCATGACGCAGAGAAAATTATCAGAACGTGCCAATCAAGACGATCATGCCATGAAATGACTATTGCGCTTACAACAAATGCATGCAATTCATTTGTTTTGAATCTCCCAATTACATACCAAGATCGTAAGCGACTACCATTACCATCATCATCAGATCGTCAAAACTTGGAGAAGACGCTATCATTCAATGGATTTGGCATGGCCGAGCAAATGCTCCGAAGGATCAAAATAGAAGAAATTATTGAGAAGAGTCAACTACAGACCATGCGTTGTTTCAATGTAACCTCATTTAGGGAGAGGAGGAACGGGAAAATACTTGTCGTGTGTGTCAAAATAAACTGGGAAAAGTTGTTGTGAGTAGGGGAAGGTATTTGCAAGCGCAAATGCAAGCATCCGGAAACGAACAATTACCATACGCGCCATTGCTGAGTTATGTATTCTCGCATGATGAAGTCAAATGGGAAGGCACAAAGATTTGTGAGCCGCATTGTGGTACCATTACTCCTACTGATACTCGTCTTGCTCCGCTTGAAACCCATTTCCACATTTGTTCGCAGCACCAGCAATCTGCTGGTGCTGCGATCAGAAGATCAGCTAAATAACGCAAACAGATTTTCAATCAAGCAACAGAGAGTCTGTACTTGGGTCCACTCTAGGCAGAACAAGCTAATGGAATGCATTAAGTGTCTTGATGAAGAGGGGGATGAGAAAGACATGAAAATGACGCTTTCTGGAGTGACAGCCTTGCTGATGATCGGTAAAGCAAAGACAGCAACATGCATCGATCAGGAGAGATGTGTTTCTCTGCGGAACATACCGGATAATGTTTGCGAGTATGAAAAAGCATTGATGGAGGGTCATGGTTTTGGGCCGAACAAAAGGCCAATCCTTAACACCGATCCAAACAAAGGAGGATTCTATGAAGACATGTTCCATTCAATAGCGCAAAGTGGTAGACAATTGGCCTTTGCACCCGCGAAAAGACACCTCTGAGATTGCTTTTGGAGCCGTTACTACCGTCATACATTTTGCCTTCACAGACGAAACGAAGCTTCTCAGTTGCTTTGAATGTCTTGTTTCTTTTGAAGAAGTTTTTCGGATATCGGTCAAACGATCATATCTATGGCTGACGAAAGAAGTAAAGAATTTGAACAGGTTGGCTCAATGCAGCAGTGATTGCTCTCTCACGGAAGAGCCGATGTTGGGACCTGACCTTCAGTTTGAGGACTTTCAGCTATTACAGCCTTTATGCTACTACGAAGTGAGATCAGTCTTCTCTGGAAATGAACGGATTTGCGGTGATGAACCGATCGCAAATCACTTTTCTCCTTGCGGAGCCGATGGGAATTATGGAAAGCGCGCCTCAGCAGAAGATGAAACCTCCTGTAACTCGAATTACATACTGTGTGCGAACAGAAATAGCCCGCAGAAAAAACGGAAGATGATGAGGCACTCTTCAGAGACTCTGCAAACTGATTTGGAGTAAGTTGCACGTTAGGAGACGGGATATAGGCATTTGTGCTGCAATATCTTTGTCAATCTTGAAAAGGTAGACTACATCCCGTTACTCATCTAACACTCTTACACCTTCACAAATAGAGCTTTGACATTCCCAGTGATATACCAATGAGCCCTATTGCGCCATGTCATTTACACATACCTCATAGATTATCTAATCGCTGCATATCACGTTTTTGTTAACTATAGAATGGAACTAAGTCTGGGAAGCGAGCATTCCCACATTCCTAAAGCGTTGATTGATTTGCTCCAGTTTTGAACATGAATTCATATCTGGAAAGGTAATGTAGGTTGTCCTTTGTTGTTTTTTCTACGGAAATTGTCATAGCGAAATCTCTCTACCGTTCTTCATGTGATAGCGTTGATAGTACTGTATAATTGATTTATACGCAAGATACCGTTTATTTAGTTGACATTTTATCATTCTAAAGCTGTCGACTCAGTGCTTTTAAGTTGCATGCCTGCATGCTGAGCTCGCTGATGAACGTTGATGAAGAAATTTCTCGTTGAGCTGAAATGAAATAGTGGATCCTCTACAATACGATTTGCGCATCTGAGACGATAAGTGCTCTGGAAAGTCGCTAGCTGGAATGTCGTTTTTCTCAGCCTGCCGTCTGCTTATAGTGGAATTTCAACTGTGTTGCGTGGTCCCAGCTTATTTGCTATGTCATGCTGCGCGATTCTAACAGAAGAAATGACTATTAAAAATAACTATCTCGATCTTTGAACTTCATACTGAATCATACATAGGTCTCGAGAAATCAGCTTGATTCAAATAATATTATGTGCACCGATTCAGATCGAACGAGCACGTTTTCCCCGACTAAAAATAGCAGCAATGACTGGATGAGATGCAGACAATGATCAAAAAAATGGAGATAACCTCTGATTATTATAATCACTGATTTTTAGTTTTTCAAAAGCAAAATAATGTAGCTCCCAAAAGACATGTCATCAAAGTTTAGCGCTGCGTGATGGCGTAATGGGATGGAAGTGTGGATCAAAGCGTGTGCACACAGTTCCGTTTGCTCGTAATAATCCAACAGAAAAGAGGAACATCCCAAATCTGTGGATCGATAATAATCACTGACGTGTTATTTATAGTCGTCTCGCTCTTGAGCCATCCCTTGGCGTCGCTCCTGTAAGCAGAGAAAACACTTTAGAAAAGATTTAGCATCTGGGAATTGCACGCAATGAATCAGAGATGAACCACCGGTTTTACTCATTTAGCAATGCCGCTTCCTTTGCATGATATTCTGCGTTATCCAGAACAAGTGCTACACTATCGAGTTGAGGAGTCCACCTGATGATTGGCGCGAGCAATGGATGAAGCAGTTGCACAAAACGGCGTCGAATGACCTTAGTGCCGAGTCATGATACGCATTCCAGGTGCTCAATATTTTATCGACATCATGAACGTTATTCCGTTACCCGCAACTTGCTATTCACTGCGCGTGGTCTCGAGCACTCCAGCCAAGGCGAAGTGAGCACCACAGATTAAAATCTGCCTTTTTTGGTGACTCCATTGCATATCTGGCAGACTGAGCCATTCACCTTCTTTTTTTTAACTTCGATGTTTTGGTAATCGGCGTCGCAACGGACCTTGGTCAACCCAAAATAGTGTTTGCATGCTTGGAACCTGAAAGTCTCCCAGAACGGATTACAATCTTCAGCGTTAACAAAATTTGGAGCCAGGCCTCTTGTTATAATATTTGGAGCCAGGCTTCTTGTTATAACGGAGTTGAGTAAAACTTTAGTCAGGCATACGGGGCCACGATGCAATAATTCCAGTATCAAAAGGATAAATGACAACTGGTGTGTTAAAGGTACAAAGCCCTACATGGATAAAATCGCGAGTAATACAGTATACTATCATGAATTCAGACGACAAATTCACAGGACAGATTTTATGCTATTTCATTCCACTTGAACAATAATGATTATGTCTTTCCCTTTAGTTCTTGACGCTCTCAGGTTTGGGCTGTAATACTTCAGGCATCTTTTTTTTTGAAGTTTTTCTAAAATCTAAATCACGAGATACAAAATCCTCTCGAAAAGCGACTTTTAACTTTGTTGTCATGCATATGGCTGGAGGACCGCTTTGTTGTTCTGTGCCAAGTTTTGCTTATCGGCTCCTCATCGAAAATAAAAATCGGTATAATGTTGCTCCGCTTAACGGATGTAACATCAAAAAATCAATTTTCATATGTAGTTCATTGCAGTGCAAGGACGAAACTATAATATGCTTCATCACATAGCATACGATTGAATACTTCGCAGAAATGATATGCTTAAAGATTCATTGTGACACGGACGATATTGGGTTGCTCGACTTTTAACACTGAAAACGTAAAGCGAGTATGATATAGGTATTCCCCGTATGACCCTCACCTGATATAATACCGAGCCCATCTTTTGTCAAGATTGCCTTGACAAATGAACAAAAGAGGCTCTACCATGGATAAGATTTGATGCAGAGTGGCATGAGCATCGTGCTTTACATATATTTCCTTACATGGACGTGGTATGCCATGCACCATAGGCTTAGAGTAGAGCATGCGATACGCATCATGATAAATTGAATGATGGAAAATAACGTTGATTGAAGTGGGCAGATCATTATATAATGCTGCTCCTATCTTGTTCGTACAATCATATCGATAAACGTCACGATCTGGTCCAGCTATAAGATTACATTTGGTGTATATTGAACGAAGTGATATCTCATTCATCCCTGTGTCTGGTAGGATGGGCTATCTCTGCCATTTTTTCATGCGAATCGGTCATCAAATCTTCGATAAACAACCATTATCAGGAATTATTTGCAGAATACTGCTATGGATTAAATATGTGTACCCAGGCATGCACAAGAAACTATAATTGATGAAGATTCCGTGTGAGATATTTGACTCATACTGGGTATCTAAGCAACAACCAATCGAGTGAATAGGACTATCGAAGTACCTTCTTTTTCGCCTCACCAAGCTAATCTCCGTATCTGAAGCTTGCAAGGGAATGAGTGACCTCGAACGAATAGCGAATTTGCAAGTAGAGAACAGAAAATGTGGCGCCCAATAGTTCGAGCTGACTTATCGAGGGGATAACAGGACAATATATATATGTATCTCCCAGCCTTGGTGTACTATTGATGCAAAAAGTTAGACAAAAGAGGCTTTAAGGTGTAGGTACACTAAGAGTGCAGTTCTATGAATCATTCCAGTTTCACAATACTTCAACTTAAACACCACAAAAACTTCTGGTAAATTTGTCAAGCATTTTCAGCTATAATTAGCCCCAATCGCTTGGCAACCCCAATCTAAGTCTGTCTCTTACATTGAGATGTATATTCAGCATAACATCATGTCTACAAAAGTCCTGCTGCTGGTGCATCATAAGCGTTGGGTCGACCTTTGATATAGCTAAACCTAATCTAACACTTCCAGTGCTGGACACCTCAAAAATATGTTCGAGATTTGCGTTGACGTACCTGGAAATTGGACTCATAGATAATTTGAATTTGTATGGCATTAAATAACGGGCTCTGCCGGTTAATATACCGTATTATACAGTAAGACCCTACTACAGTATATTGTACTAAGCAAATTCCAAAGGGTATTACATTTGGCAAGGTACACTACTAGTTGGCACACATTTCAGACGAATTTTTTCTCTCGGATATTAAACGATGGCAGTGGTGGAGGGGTTTAGAAGGCTGAAAATTACAGAAAAAGATTCCCCACACGGGGATATGGGACCGCATCTTAAGTACTTTTGATTGATTCAGATTTAATACAATGCATATCAGATTAGACGCTGCAAACTCAAAACGTAATACCGTTATTTATCGACGAGCTCGTCAAATTCAACTGCAATATCAGCACTATCTGTATCATAGGACGATTCTTCGTCAGCGCTCACCCACCTACTCTGAAAGAGTCCACCGTATACGTCGTGTTTGACAATGTGCCAGTCGCGGTAGTAAACTACAAACCCAGCTGCGGCAATCGAGCTCTGCACGACGTCGTTGGGGACCGATTTTTACGAAGTGCTGAACCAAGCCACCACCTCCTTCACGATCGGTGGCCGCTGATTGCTGCCCTTTAGTTTACTGAACCCGTCAGACCGCTTCCATTTGTCAATCACGCTACAGGCACGATCTTTGAAAAACTCTAAGATTTTGATGTCCCCTTCATGCAGATACGGCTTCCGCCCTCTAGAGATCACCATCAGCGCGATCTTCTTGCTGATGCACTTCGCCTTCACGTCTTTTGCTATGTGCGTTCGCACCGAGTCCCACACGAGCAAAATTCCAGAATTGCTGGCAACATCAGGTCGATCCACTTCAGGAGAAGCTTGCTGTTCATTCACGATCACTCTTGATGCGCGACGTCAACCGCGCTGCGCTTCTAGGCTGATGGTTTCGCGTCTTTACAGATCACAAGGGGTGGACGCTATGTCCCTGTGGCTGTGACGGTGAACAAAACAGTGATCTGCATCGATGCAAACCTGTCGAGTGCAAGGCGACATGACGAGCGTCAGTGATGTCCTCAGTGTCGCGCAGCGGGTCTTCAAAGAAGACCGCCGTCTCATCCATCAGGACCGTGCTGCTAGAATTGAGCACGCTCATCTTGGATGAGAGGTACGCGAGGAAGTGAACGGCACGCACAGTGAGCTCTTCTTCACTCAATACGGTCAGGTTGGTCGTCTGTCAGAGAGTGAGGCCATAGCGAGCCATGAAGCAAGCCATCCACATGTCAGACGCGCCGAATTCATTGTCATCCAGCTCTGCTTGGGCGAGCTCGCGTGAAGATGCTTGGATCCACTGGCGCGACAAATTTTTCTTTTCCACTCTCAGGAACAGGAGCTGATCAAACAGGACGTCTTCGACCTCGCCGAGCCGCGGGTAGCCATCGCTACCTATCACACGCAGCTGCAGCCCTGGGGAGCTCGTGATAGCAACACGATGTTTTCACCAGCAGCGAATCTAAGCACCTCGACACCTTCCACCCTCGCTACGATTGGAAGTACTTCAAGGCGCGCGCAGTGACCCTCGATCCACTTGATGACTTTCTGTTTATCGGGACTGGTCTTGAAAACGCGCTTGGGCCATGGTGCGCACTGAACCTGGAGAATGGAGGGCTTTGCTGCAAACTGACCTATATAAAAGATGATCGACAGGGATGAAAAGTTAAAGGTGTGGGCTTCTCCACGCAACCGCTACCAGCCATTTGAGTGAGGCAAGGAATGGCTGAGAAATGCTCTGTTGCCACATACGGATGGTATACTGATAGACACGGTATTATACTGTTCGATGTACTGTATAATAAGCTGGGGTATACTGTATAAACTCACAGGGTGTATCAACCGGCAGAACCCGTTGTATGACGTCATCGTTATTATAGTTAATCTGCTTCAACAACACATTCTGACAGCAAGGCTTGGTAGGATTATCGATTTGAGACTATACTGTATGGTAGTTTTCATTGCTGGCAGGAAAGGTGACTGCCACTTTGTTTTACGGAAAGTAATACGGCAGGTTCAAAATGCTCTATTTACGGATTCCGTTTTGCGTAAAGTGTCATCGTGAAGATTCAGGTAAAAGCTAGTTGGATTGTCTCCAGACTTTGTTCTTGATAAACAGTACGACGATTCATGGAACGCGGTATCTGATTGAAGCTTAACAGCGTTAGCGACATAAATAGAACACACCTAACCTGCTCTCGATTATCTACCACACATTGAAAAGGATCTGTGCTACTCATACATCCCCCCCACTACTCTATGCTCCCTCTATTTTTGATAAAAACATTGCAGCCAGCCTGCACCAGCTTACTCGGAGATTCTTTTTTGAAACCGTCAATTTTTTTTTGTGTCAACCAAATTTAGAATTCTATCCTTCGAGGATGAACTGTGTTACTGGGCTCTACTTAATTATCTTCCAGTGAATAATACGAGAATTATCTTCTTTCACGTCAACATTCGGTTGAGAACAAACGCAGATAATGAAATGTCGATTGGTAGATATTGGTAGATAATTGGCAAATGCAATATATTTTGATTGGTTGGTACTTCAGCAACTCATCAAAATGCTCCAAACGAAGCGAAAGTTGATCAGTTCGATTATTTTTGTTATCGCTT
Source organism: Albugo laibachii (assembly GCA_902706625.1). Lineage (NCBI taxonomy): Eukaryota > Oomycota > Peronosporomycetes > Albuginales > Albuginaceae > Albugo > Albugo laibachii. The sequence goes on from CACSLJ010000114.1 coordinate 44,038, forward strand.
CCATCGTGCGGTGTAATTTCTGTAGTTTAGCTGCCGCATCCCGGCACGTCAGCTTAAGAATTGTCAAACATGTCTATTGGAAGAGGTCGGAGCAACGCGTTTGGTTCTAACGGCAATTTCTCACTTCGAACAAAAAACGAAGTATACGTTTTCGGCTACCGGATCCAATTTTTTCTCCGCAAATTTGAATGTTTGTGCTCCGGGCTCAATAAATTTGGTAGAATGGAAATGGAACGAATAAGTACGCCTGATGTGAAACGGCCAGACGATATTGAGAGACAAGATTCTACGCAGTACATGTGTCTCTTGAAATTTAATGGATTTCACAGAGATTCATGCGGAAAATGCCTTAAGCAAAGAAGCAACTCTGCATTGATTGGCGATTTCGTCTTCCACCGTTCCGGTAGTCGGAACGCATTCATATGTATATTCTCTATACAGGGGAGGAATTGGAGGCTATACTCAACTCTTGCGTGTCAAAAATATTATGCAGCGGATCTACAGTTGCCCTCACAACGATTTCATTTAACTCACTTATCAGGACGCTTTCAGTGAAGGAAATGAATCATCCAGCTAAGCCAATGGAATTGGGTGCAAACATCGTTTTTGAAATTTTGATGTATGGTCGTGAAACATTACAACGAGTCGATAGAGACAATCCGATTGATCAGGCAAAATGGATTGAACAGAGTCTAAAAATGCCTACGTATTGTGTCAGTACTCCGAATACAGCTAATTCTGCACGAGTTTGTCCCCAATGTCTTGCAAACACGCAAGGTGCACTGATACTGAGCATAGGAAGGCCTTTGAAAAATCTATAGCAACCATCGCACGCAGCGAAAGGACCGCTTATGGCGTATGGCAATTGTATGTTTACTGGCGAGGCCGTAAACCGGACAAAGTTAAGAGAAGAATGTAAAGCTCATTGCGGTAAAGAGATATCAATCAGCGAGAGCCAAAGCTGTAGAACATCTCTTAGGAGCCACTTTGACGACTCCAGGAGATACCAATCTTTGAAAGAGCGATTAAAAGCTTATTATGCGAACCCAACTAAAGCACCATCTCCTGTTCCGAACTTATGCATCTGGGTTGCCTTCAGAGACGAAGAAAAATGTCAGAATTGCATTGATCTTCAAATTGAACCGAAACTCGCGAAACTATCAAGAGCAACAGCCTTTTTGTGGACTAGTCAATCTGGCGTCGTAGACTGCATCGATCAAGACTCCGACGAACAAACTGAGAATCTCCGGAATTCTGCAACCAATCGTGATCAAGCTTCGGACTTTGATCTGAACATAAAACTAGTGCAAGAAGAGCACGCTCTAAGTCCCATCAATCCTACGAATACGCCGGGCATCATCAACGTTGTCACAGTGATCCACCTGAAGGAGAAAGCGGAGATCGACATGTTGGAATGTGTTTATGCCTTTGCTTATATGAGGAAGTGCTGTTGATATCAGTGGATCAGTCTTATGCATGGCTCACGAAAAAAGAAGGTGGGATTAGTGGGTTGGGGATGGGGTTATGCAGCGAAAAGTGTACACTTGATACAACTTTCCCCCAGAAGTTATACTATTTTCCGGACTTCCATTCATTAGAACCTCTATCCTCTGATGAATTCATTTGGGTTTTTTGCGGAGATATCCATGAACCATCAGTGTACAACAAGAAAAGGTCCTCCCAGGATTCTTCCAATGCTAACGAGCTTGATGGCATAAATGGGAGTCACGCTGCAATGGCCGATGATGGCATGGCTAACGTTAATTACGATACATGTATAAGGATTCTAGAAACGTTTGCACAAATTATCGCAACATCAGGTCAAAGTAAAGTACGATATTATAAGGACATGGTGAGTCATAAACTCTACCGGCATTTTTAGGCACAAGAATCACTAATACAATCAGCCAATGATATGATCAGATATGCAACTGACGCGCACAAACTGAAAAGGAAATCATCAGAATTACGATTTATGGGAGAGAATGAAAAAGGTTAAAGAAGAAAGGTATCTAAGTGTGGTGGATAAGGATATTTAATTGAAATCAATCATTAATCGGCTCCGGTGGTCGACGTGCGAAAAGGCATGGACTAGCGAGTGTAGTGAACTAAGAACCTTTTACATGAAACGGACATTTACTTTTGCTTTTTACAGCTGAACAGTATTTCTGGATTATTCTTGCCCTCTGATCAAGGGTCTCGCGTAATCTAATCCGGAAACAGCAACAAGGATATTTCGTCTAGAACTACGAAGACGTGTATCAAGCAATAAGGAAGGAGAGAAAGCTCTGTTTGAAGGCAGTTCCAAATTCCATTTTCAGGTGGTATCTACTCCAAGGATGACGAGCACCGACGGTGAGTTACTAAGGGAATGGAAAAGACGAGAACCCATTCGAAAGAATGGTCAAAAGAAACGATGGAGTCAATGCCGTGTTGAACAGGAACTCCGTGGATTCCATTGTGTTGGTAGCACTGGTGCAATTGCTTTTCAATATGGACACAGAGGAGGATGTCACGGAAGCGATACTTATGGCTCTCGTGAAAAAATAGCGCGAGGATGCTGCGGTGGAGGGAAACATGGGAACACTATCTTGAGTATTTGCTGATCTTGAGACGGATATAGATGTTCCGATACCTATTATCAATGCTTGGAAATGTTCCAAGAATTCAAGAAAGGGTCTAAACGAGCCGATCCATTGGGGTATTTTGAGGAGAATTCCAAAGAGCAGTGTAAAGCACTCATCAACGCGGTTGGAACTATACATTTTCACTTCCGAGCCCGTCAATTGGTCAAGTTTGAAATTGGTGGTATAAAATCGGACGCGAAAGTGCTATCTAAAGTGCTTTGAAGACTCATTGGATGTTGCGGTTCTTACTTGGATGGACGATCTGTTTTTTTTGCAAAATTAAATTCACCTTTATAGGTTCAAAAGGTATCTTGAGAATTGTGAGATCTAGGATGGAGTTTGAAACTGATGTTCTTTGAATATGAGGCTTATCCTATTGCAGGAATACTATATGTATGGGCGAGCTCTGCCTACGATATGTGTCGTGGCACACTTTGGACTGGGTGGCCATCTCGGAATCGACATCACTTCGACAGCATGCAAAAAAACGCTTTAGGCGGCCATGGATTACTGGCAACGTGTACTTGCTTGTTCGACGCTGCTAACATTGTCACTGTGAGAATCTGTAAATTTCAGCAGGTGAGCTAATGACCAGATTTGTTTGTCACAGGTCATGTGCGCCTGGACTATATCACTCCGCGTGCGGATAAATTAAAGGCTCTCTTGCGCATAATTTTTTCAGTAGATTAGCAAATCAAAGAATATATTTTACTTTATTTTCTACCTACTCCGACCAACAAGTGCTACTGTTAACAGTCACTATTACTTAGAATACTTCAATGCGAAGACTTTTAATGAATCCTGGCATGCCGAGAAACAGAAGGAGTTGACCAATTTCAAAGTCATGCGTATTGGTACCACTAAACATAACATTACCGTACTACATGTGCGCGTCATCAACGGTGATGCATCAAATATGCTTGTCAACTACGGAATTAGTCGAGTAGCGGGATGTGATGGATGGATTGCACGCTTTATTTGCAGCGTTTTTAGCCAATGCCGGCGCTGGTTGCTGGGTCAATGTACATATTTGAAGTATCTGTTATGGGAAAATTTCAGGTAGCATTTAGAGCAGTCTATCATTTTACAGCTCGACATTGTGCTGAGGCTAACAATCGGTTGGCCGTGTGATGCGGGACTTACTAATCTGTAAGCAGTCTTTAATTAGTGAATTACACGGTGTGCAGATCATTGGAATTGTTGTTGCTAATTATTCAATTGGTAATGAATACTTTACCTTCGCCAAGACATGGAATCGTACCACTGTTCAATAGAATTGTGGACTTGCAGCCGGGATCCATGTTGAAAATATCGTGGTATCATTAAAGTATGTAATTGTTTCATCATTGCATGAGATACAGAAGCGGCAGAAACTTGCGCTGGTAGAACTATCCGAGTAGCTGTGACACCGCAAGGTTTTTTTGAGCAATGCTTGTTCGAAGAGAGTGAAGTCAAAAATGCAATTGTCAACATTTGGTTTTATCGCTAAGATAAAAGTACAAAGCGTGCAGCAACGATCTATTGGGAATTAAACTGTTGAAGAAAACCTGCAGTAAGTAATGTCACTTATAGTTGGTAGCATTACACTGGAACATCCCGGATAAGATCAGGACATTACTTGCGCGGAAAGGTGTGGTAAGAAATATGTTACTAATGGTATGGAGCAGCGATATAAGAATTTGGTATAGGCTTAGATTATCTAATTGAGAACTAAGGACCTAGAAATATATTCACTTTCCAATTTTACAACAACAGGTTAACAGCCACAACTTTTGTGTTTCTCAAAGCCACCAACTCTATCAAAAACGGAAATGTTAAGGGAAGACAATTATTTCAGCTGAGAATTCAGCTCTCGAATGCAGCTGATGCGAAAGGGGTTGCTGGAACATATCGACACGGTGAAAACCCCAAGCGAGGATGGCAGCAACGCGGCGAATTGGAAGGTCAATGACATGAAGGCGTTTGCGATCGTTTCGACCATGATCAGCCCCAACTTGCAGCCTATGGTTAGTTCAGCATGTAGTGCTGCTCAAGCGTGGGACATCTTGAAGAACTATTTCTTGAGGCGGTCCTTGCACAACAGGATCCAGAAGACGCGGGAATTACATGACTTCAAGATGAAGAAGGGCGGAAGCGTCCATCGACTTGGATGAGCAGCTGGTGGTACTCCTTGAAAGCATGTCAGAAGATTTCGACCAGATTATCAAGATCATGGAGAATGTCCCAGGGATGGACATGTTTCAAGCGAAGGAAATGCTTCTTCGCGAACCGGAAAGCATCAGTGCTATGAAAAAGCATGGCATGGCACTCAAAGCGCAGTACAAGCGTCAAGGCAAAGGTCGAGCAAATAGGCCGAACAGGAACACAGCCAAGTTCGAGGGGAAGTGTTTCCGGTGCAACAAGTATGGGCACAAACAAGCGGATTGTTGGAAAAGTAACAAGGCCAAAAGCGAAGCCCATGCATTCACCACTTCTCAAGAATATCAAGGAATTGGATTCTGGACAGTGGCGCAAGCAGCCACATGTGTCCCAAAAAAAGTAAATTTACCGATTTAAAAGCATTGAAGAAAAAGATTCCGATATCTGTTGCCAATGGAAGCAAGGTTGATACAGTAGGGGTCTAAATATCTTTGCACGACTCAAGAATAACAAAAATATCAGAATTGATGATGTTTTGTACGTTCCCGGTCTCGATCAAAAGCTACTTTCCGTCTCTGCACTGGCGGAAAAAGGACTACAAGTTGTATTTCGGAATCTTACGTGTGAAATCAAAAGTGACGATCAAAATTGTGGAAATTCAACGGATTGGAAAGCTTTTCGTTCTCGAATGCGAAACACTTGAAGTCGCACATTTTTGTGAAGAAGCAGGTCAACATGAAGAGGTTCCGGTGGATGAATGATTTTGGCATGCAAGGTTTGGTCATATTTCGATCAAGAGAATGAGAAACATGAGGAATCATGTCACTGGCCTCAATATAACGACAAAATCAGGAATGGATCGCGAAGGGTGCATGAATGGAAATTCATCTCTTCAGCCATTCAGTTCATCTGCATATGGAAAGGTGAAGACAAAAGCTTCGTTGGAAGTGGTTCACAGTGATGTCGTTGGACCGATGCGAGTGAAGTCTCAAGGTGGCGCGAAGAACATGGTCACATTCATCGATGATTATTCAAGATTCATCCATGCCTATTTCATCCAGACCAAGGGTGAAGTTTTCAGTATATTTACCGAATTCAAAGCACTTGTCGAAAATCAGTTCGGAAAAAGGATCAAGTGTTTGCGTTCGGTCAATGGTGGGGAATACATCAACGACAACTTTGCGATTTTATGCAAAAATTCCGGAATCATACAACAAACAACGGTTCCATATTCACCACAACAGAATGGACTTGCGGAACGGATGAAACGAACATTTACGGAACGTGCGAGATGCATGTTATCGCATATGCAAGTAGAAGAAAAATGGTGGGCAGAAACTATGAACACAGCTGTGTGCGTGACCAACAGAGTACCCTGTGCAGCAATTAAATTCAGAACTCCATTTGAAGTATGTTACGGTCGAAAGCCAAGCGTCGTACACTTTAAAGTGTTTGGAGCTCAAGGTTATGCACATATCGACAAATCCAAGAGATCCAAATTCTACAAAAGCTTACAAATGTTTGTTTCTGTGCTATTTCGAGAACATCAACGGGTATCGTGTATGGAATTTGGAAGCCCATCGTCTGGAAACGACGCGTTCAGCTAAATTTCGAGAACTGCAAAACTCAAAATATGTTGAATTCGTATGCTGCGACAATTCCATGGACCGAATAAATTTTATGGAAAACCAAATTTATGATGAGGAAGACATACCTCTCGAAAGACAGCATGATAGCGATGATGCAATGGAAATCGATGAAGACGTTGACGATCAGGATGCAAATGCAGGGGAAGATGATGTCAGCATGGATATCAATACAGAAATGGAGATTGTTCCCAGGGGGAGATTGGATGGTGTCACTGGTTCTCCGACATTCGCACCATCTGGGACCAATCACCTTCTCGAAAGTGAGCCGTCTCATTCAATCGTGCCATACGAAATTCAGATGCTATTGTTCCAGTGGACAAAGAAGAAACTCGACCACAGAAAAGATTCCGCATTGAACAAGAACAGGCGAATGCAGCTTTGGATCTTCCATCAACGTACAAAGAGGCAATGCGGTCTGCGGATTCAGATGAATGGAAAAAGGCGATTCAACAAGAGCTCCAAGCACTCAAGGAAAAGGAGACCTGAATATTGACTTCGAAGATGCCAAATATGAAGGTTATTGGAACAAAATGGGTTTTCACCTTAACGCGAAATGAATTTGGTGAAGTTGAAAAATACAAGGCGAGACTTGTCGCTTTAAGCTACCGACAAAAATATGGAGTTGATTATATGGACAGTTATGCGCCAGTAGCAAACATGAATTCCATTCGAGTTTACCTGTCGGCTTGCTGTCACCAAGGATTTCATATTCAGCAATATGATGTCAACACCGCGTTTCTCAATGAGCATCTAGAGGAACAAGTCTACATTTATCCACCCCGAGGTGTTCAAGCTCAGGCTAATGAAGTTTGTCTTCTGAAGCGAAGCTTATATGGTTCAAAGCAAGCTGCAGCAACATGGTTTAAGACAATTTCACAAGTGTTTTTGGAAATGGGTTTTCGACACTGCAGAACAGACTCCTGCATATTTGTTCGTCAACGAGGGAATTCGGTGGCTCATATCGCCTTATATGTGGACGGCATGTTAATAGGTGCAAAGACATTGGAGGAGATAAAAGCGATTTCCGACAAATTGTCCAGAAAGTTCCAGCTGGAAGATCTTGGAAAAGTCAAATTTATGCTGGGCATTCAAGTCGATTATGACCGAGAGCAACGTTCAATGAAAATATGGCAAACTTCAAGCATCAATAAAATGGTCGAAAAGTTCAACCAAGTGAACACCAAGCTCGTTTGGAACCCAAATGTTCAAGGCCAACTTTTATCGACAATCGAAAAAGAAAATGAAAGAATGAAGTTTCGACGTTTTCGCTCCTTGGTTGGCTCACTCTTGTATATTTCGAATGGAACAAGACCGGATATAGCGTTTTCAGTTGGCCAACTAAGTCGACATTTGTAACGGCCTGGTGAAGAACATTGGAAGGCAGCGATAAGGTTCCTGCGTTGCTTGAAGTCAACTAGCGACATGGGGATAAATTACACCGGCAGTTACAAGGATTCATGCGTTTGTGCATACAGTGACGCAGATTGGGCGAATAACAAGGAATCGAGAAGATCTGTATCTGGAATCATAGTTAGGATAAATGGTGCCCCAGTTATTTTCAAATCAGAGATTCAGCAAACTGTAGCGCTGAGTACGGCTGAGGCAGAGTACATCGCCCTATCACTCTGTATGCAGGAAGTTCATGGCTGAAAAGCTTATTATGTGAGCTGAAGGCAAAGATTCCTCAACAGATCAAAATATTCGAGGACAATCAAAGTGCCATTGCAATCGCGAAAAACGATGGATATCAAAGCAGCGGAAAACATATTGGCATCCGTTATCATTTCATTCGTGATCATATAAAGAATGGAAGATTGTGATCGAGTATATCGACTCCAAAAATCAGCTTGCCAATTTCTTGACGATGCCTATTTCGACAAAGAAATTTCAGGATTTGGTTCGTCTGGCAAATATCAGGAAGTGTGTGTCGAGGGGGAGTGTTGAAGAGAGCCTGCAATCAGAAAAGTCGGATAAGCACAGAAGAATCGGATACGATCAAAAGAGTCGGATAAGATCAGAACATTTATTGCGCGTAAAGGTGAGATAAGTATGTTTCTAATGGTATGGAGTAGCGATATAAGAATTTAGTATAGGCTTAGATTATCTAATTGAGAACTAGGACCTATAAATATATTCACTTTGCAATTCGATAACAACAATAGGCTCAATACCTGATCTTTTGAACTGTACGATAATTCCATGCCAAGAATGAACCTCGCTCTTCCCAAATTTTTTAATGGGAGCAATTTCGAAAGGTGACTTTGAATCGATTTCACCATTCTATCGTATTTTTCTACTATTAGTATGTTGTCCACGTATAGGGCAACGTAAATATATCCGTCTGGATCTTTTCGGGCAAAAATAAACGAATCGGAAAGGCATCGCTTGAATTTCAGTTGATCAATAAACACCGTACAGATAGTTTTGTACCAAATTCCCGATGCTTGTTTGAGACCATAAAGGCTTCTCTTTTATTTGCAAACTTATCCGGATTCTGCTTCTATACCTTGAGGGGGCTACATATAAATATCCTCATCAATGTATCCATTTAAGAAAGCTGTATCCACATCGTACTGATATATTTCATATCTCATGTGACAGCACAACGCCGGAAATATTCTGATTGAGTTCATGCTAGCAACTGGTGCATAGGTTTCTTTGAAGTCGACCCCTGGGATCTGGCGAAATCCTTGTGCTACGAGTTGAGCTTTGTGCCGCTGAATCTTTTCCTTTTCATCACGTTTCATGTGAAAATCCATTTGCAACAAAGGTCGATCCGTGAATTTCCATGTACATTTTATCTCTAAAGGAACAAGCTCTGACTTGATGGCTTCTATCCAATGTTGGCTGTCATACCGCTCAATAGCTTCCTTATAGGTCCCAGGACTTTCCTACGAGAGATTCGCATGTTCTTGAGTAATTCGCAGTCGCTTAGATTTTTGATTGCCAGTTTGAGGCGGATCTTCGAATTGTCTTTCGTACGGGATTATTTGCTGAAAATGTGTGCTCTGAGGAAAAGATTTTTGTCTGTATTCACTTAGTGCATTATTCGTGCCGGACATAATTGTTTCAATATCAGGATCATATTTCCCCATCAGCGCGACCTCATTTTCCTCTTGTAACGATAGCAATTCAGCGTTTGCTGCATGTGAAGCGTCACCGTTAGGATGATAATCAACTTTCATAGTAATTATTCCATAAGATCACGGGTTGTGACCGACCACCAAAGTGTTACTCGAAAGCAACGTACTTTTTTCTTCCTCATCAATTTTCATTCGGGTATCTTCAAGGATATAGCCACCTGCATCGGTGTGTCCAACGTCATAATTTTTGTCATCTGAAGCGTCTGAATTTACATGTGTATGGCAGTTAGATAATTCATATTGGTGATCGTTCACTCCACTATATGTCTGCCTTGACTTTCCGCCTGCTGTTTAGTTCTTGTTATTTCAACCTTTCTGCTGTCGTTGTTGTAAAATTGATACCCTCTGGAATTATTTGCATATCCCAAAAAAAAGCATGGAAATGCGTTTTGCTGAAGCTTGGAACGCTTTGATTTATCGATGTAAGCATAACCCGTCGATCCATATACTCGGAAATGATCAATGTCGGGTTTAGAGCCGAAACATACTTCCAATGGTGTTATCCATGGCCGCGTACTGTTTGCCAGTCGATTTGTAACATAGGCTGCTGTATTCAGCGCCTCGGCCCACCAATTTTTCTCAACATTTTTATGCTTTAGCATTGCTCGTGCTCGATCCATAAGGGTTCTGTCTATTCGTTCCACTACTCCATTTTGTTGTGGGCAATGTGGAACCGTAGTCTGGTGTATAATTCCATCTTTGCGACATTCGCGAGAAAATTGCGAGTTGATGAATTCTTTGCCGTTATCGGCTCTAATACACTTGATTTTTGACCCAAGTTTTCGTTCCATCATTGACTTGTACTCCACAAAATGTTCGAAGAGTTGAGACTTTCGTTGAATGAAGTATGCATTCACGAATCTTGAATAACCATCCACAAAATTAACGACGTATTTTGCATCACCAAACAAACTCAGTTCCATTGGTCACTTACATCACTATGTATCAGCTGCAAGAGCTCCTATGTTTTTGGTTCTTTGGTGACTTGTCTTGGAAAAAATTTCATAGCCAAGCGTCCTTTGATAGATCCAGCACATGGCACTTCATCGTCGTTGTCAAAAATGAAAATATTCGCCAATTTTAGACCGGTGAAAAACTTGATTATAGTATGAATTTTATTTTCAGGAAAATGTCTAAGACGACCATGCCATACCTTGATATCTTGGCCTTTTTCACCAGTAGCCATCGCTGCAATCACTTGTTCGTTAGTTGTTCGAGATGTTGCCTCCAAGGTATACATCTTCCCAATCATTTCAACTCTGAGAATTCTATTTGTAGAATTACTAAGGTCACACCAAATGTTTCCAATGGTAATCTTGAGTCCTTTTGAGGCAAGAGCTGGAATTGATAACAGTCGCCGATCCACTTTTGGCACAAATAAAACGTCATAAATGATGACGTGTGCCCGTTTTCCAATATTATTGGAACTGAACCAACACCTATTGCCTCGACCGAGGTTCTCTTGGAAATCGAAATACTTATTCGATTGTTCAATTCTTTCATATCAGTGAAATCGTGGGCATCAAAAGCCATGTGGCTACTTGCTCCACTATCGAGGAGACAATGCATTTTAGTTTTGCTTGAGACAGCCATGAATGCATGCGCATTGTACTTCCGATCTTCTCCGCGATCGGTGAGCTTGTTCTTTTGCCGACACGCATTTTGCCGATGGCCGCGCTTGTTGCAGATAAATCATCGTCCTTTGAATACATTTTCATTGTTTTTGTTCAACCTCTCGCGGTAGTTCACCTTCATTTTCGATGCGTTTAATTCCATTTCCTTGCTATCAATGTTTCTAATATTCTCCCACTCACGCTGTAAGATCTCTTTTGCGCACATAAGATCGATACTAGCCATATTTTCAATAATTCATCTGTCAGACTTCCCAATAATATCCCCAATATTTCATCGTCCGTGATGGGGTCACCAATCACACTCATATTCATCAAGTGGTCGACCAAGTTTCTCCTTCCATTATCTTGAACTTATGAACCTCTCGTCTCAATTGCGCTTTATTATGTAAACTCTTGCGAACAAAGAATTGCTGCGGTGTATCCCACAAGTGCTTCGCAGTTGCCGTTGAGCGTACCATAGTCTGAAATTGAGGGCTTAACACTGTTGACAATATCGCAAACGCTCTCATATTATTAGTTCGCCATGCCGATAACTCGTTGCTATCGTCCGCTGGTGGAGCCTTTGATCCATCAATATGGCTTAATAAATTCTTCTATGCCAGCTTCATTCTTGCGTTGAACTCCCAGTAGAAATAATCATTCACATGTAGAATATTATTGCTCGAGTCCATTGCTGTTGGGCTCATAACCTGATGAGAAGAGGACGTGGCAAGATGAAGGTAAAATGAAAAGTAAGTATAACAAACTGAAGGTCCTTAGTTCACTGTTAGCTAATCTGAGCCTTACTCTAAACTATCAATGAACTAATCCTAAAAACATTACTACCATTAGTAATATCTGAATAACCTCCTAATAACAAATTACCACGTTCCGGGAGAATCTATACACATGTAGTGCCTCTACATGTGGTCAGGAAGAAATTCCGCAACAGGCTGCAATGAAAAAGAGTGCTAATATTGTAACTTTCTTTTTGAATGGATGTAGGGAGCGTATGGTAAAAATGTTACGTTTTGGTGTAGTTCCTTTGTTAAGTCATGGTGAATTAGAATTCTTCGGTAGGGAATTAGGACCACGTGTTTTGTAGTGCGATCGAGATCAACCAAAAATACAGCGATGATATTATCGAATATTAAATCTAAAAAAATTAGTGTTAGTGCATTCGCGTCCTAAGTATAGACAAACAAGGAGAATATCATAGCTCCACGTTCCAACACGAATAATATACAACGTAGTTGGGTTTTCTCCACTGTACGGGGAGTGAATATAAGATTGCGAAAAAAGTTAATTTTTAGATAGAAGGGTGTAAATAATAGTAGCTCACTAATTATAATACTGTATAGAAATTTGCGAAAAGGGTGTGAATTTTAGGAAAAGGGATGTGAATATAGTAACTCCCTACGAGTATTCTAAAAGTATGAGGTTTGTTAGAAGTATCAATTTACGGCACTCAAGTCTTCATGCGTGTAAGCGAATTGATGTAGGCGCCAAATAAGGCAGGTAAATATAACATTTAAAAGGGAAAGGCGACAGGATAAATTTTCTATTTCGGCCTATCAGCATTAAGTAAACCTCTAGTCATTTTTGCATAGGCAAATATGATATAAGCGCTCTAACTGACCAGAGCGCACTAAACTGAATGTTAACATTACAGCTGTTCATTTCTTGATCATTTTGCTCTTGATAACAGTGCCATACTAGAATTGCCATAAATTCAAAATTGACTTGATCATAAGACTGAGATTTTGTAAATGCGGCGTGCAAAGTTTGCGTCCAGCACCAATACATACACCTTGGTTTGACAATTTTTATCATCAAAACAAATCAACAAAGCGATTTTTATTTTTTCCATTTTGGTACATAAACAGTCCAGGAATTACCAGATCTGCCATCTGTGTAACAAAGAAGTTTGGCCTTTGTCTTATCGATTGAGTATCATGTATTGGATGACTTCCAGCAAACACTCGCGTGTCGATTGAAGTTGATGCCTGGGTAAAAATGTGGGAAGACAAGGGTTCATTCGCCGTACAATTAGCAAGACATCAAGATATGTTCAATTTTTTTATCAGTTTCTAATTTTTGGTATGATACTAAATATCTATTAAATCTGCAACTCGGAACTTGGAGTAGAGATCATACACATCTTCAGTAGTCATCTAAATCAATGTGACTACTCTTGCAATTCCTCTGAATCTGACGGGAAAAGGAGTTAAGTTAATGGGAGAGAAAAGGCGTGAATCTAGCGAAAATGGGTATGAATTTAGCAACTCCCTTTTTTGATAGTCCCTGAAGTATATAAGCCACATAGGGTTATGTTTGTACAGATCTCCGCCCATTAGGAACCACTGCAAAAACATACCCTCTTTATCCCGATATCTATGTATTTTGAATAATTCAGCTTACATTGTTTCATCTCCTGCGCATTTGTCCTTCGTTAACAAAGGAGCAGGATGAGTATGCGTGCGCGCATGACACACACCCAAAAGGAAGAACTACGCGCGTATTGTGAATCGGATTCAGAGCTCACACAGCAGGAGCTGGCTCCATGGGCGAAAATCAAGTTCAAGATAACAGTTAGGCCGTGCAGATAGATGATATATAGAGTTCTAAATCCCCTTCAAATGTGATTGTGTAGAATCCCGAGGGCAAGAAAGTCCATACCGTCTCCTCTTTAGAACTTGAAGAGTGTCTGTTGCTATGGATTCGTCAGTGTGAAGAGTACAAGCTTCTTACCATCACTGGTGCAACGATTCGGTCGAAGGTGGCCAAGATTCGGCGCGATCTGGTCAGAAGCGGCAAGTTGCAAGATAAAGTGAGGCTACATGCGCTGGTGTTCTCTCATGGCTGGCTCTTCAACTACCACAAGCGTCACGGTCTGACGTCGAAGAGCTTGCATGGAGAGGTGGCATTTTGAAGCTGAGTGCAGTGGAGAGTTGATGGATAGACATGAAAGAGATCACACTAGGTTAAGTGAAGCGTGACGTGTTCTATATGGATGAGACAGCCTTCTTCTATTGTTTCATGCCATCAAGTCTGAGCAGATGCGTGTTCCCGGTGCGATGGACGAGTCGCTTTTGAACGTGGAGCTTTGGATTCTCCCACCAAATACGACTGCCCCTTTTACAGCTTCAAAACGCGGGAATACTCGGCTCATTTCAAGCCCAGATTGCCAGAATTCAGCATTTTCATTTTGTTGGCCGCTTTGACGATCTTTTCGAGCGATTGCCAGCTCTCGATGAGGTGTGCAAGAAAAAGTAAATAAGCTCTCTTTCTAATTTGATGTGCTTTCCGCTATGCAGTGGGCTGAGGCACTATTTTTCTGTCACGCCCACGATCATAGCGCACTGTTGGTGGAGACACACTAATATTGGATGATGACATGTAAGAGGTTGTCGAGACCTTTCATAAGCTTCAAACTGGCGCACTGACGTAGAGTTCACCCGGAATCTAATTTGTTTTATTTTTTAAACAAGAGCAGAAGTATACCTTTATATTATTATATCTTTATATCTTTATAATTTATTTTACCTCTGAAAATGTATACATAAATGAGCTATTTTCGATGCGGCCTAATGGGGGGATGCCTGTACACTCCACGACAGCTAATATCATACACCCACGTTTTATGCACTGCTTAGTCAATTTTACGAATTTGCGGATGCTTTTTTACATATGCAATGTAGCTCATTAGTAGAAAAACCTTTTTTGTGCTAGCAATCACGATTTTGCAAAGTGCTAGGCGTCTCACATACAGATATTTTTTTGTGAATGCGACACATTAAATCGTACACCTTGGCCATTCAAATTTTGAGTGTAAACGGTATGATTGTTTCATTGTACAGATGTTATTGACAGGTGTCATTTACCAACACGATGTCGGGGGAAAAATGAGACGGGAAGGGCAGCAAGAAGTCAGGACCTACATAGCACGACCAGGGAAAGATTAAAGGCTTTCAATAGGCTGAACTGAGCTTGCGTGCTATCAATACGACTACCTCGCGGAGTCTAGCGGAGCCGCGACACCATCTGTCGAGTAGTCTGCGCTGCCTTGCCCAACAATCCGAACGCCGAGGACCTGCTCCTCTCCTCTCGAAGTGCCAAGTTCGACTCGTCGTGCACACCGCGGCGCAGGGAAACCTGTCCACCACCCAGCTCCAAGCTGAGCTAAGCCTGCCAGTGTCCGTCCGCTGCGTGCAGAGCATCCTGGAACAGGTCGACTAGCTCGTGTACTCCAAGATGGAGAGCGCGTTGCGACTCACGGCTGTGGACATGGCTACAAAAAAAGCCTGGTTCAAGGGCATGCTGCTGCGGACGGATGTCGGGTCAATCTGGGACTCAATCATTTTCTCGAACGAGAATAAATGAAATTTATATAGACCTGACGGCTTCCAAAACTACTGGTGCGACCTGCGCCAGCCCACCCGCCATACGAAGCGACGTCAAGCAGGTGGTGGCTCGGTCATAGTCTGAGCTGCCTTCAGCACCCGTGGTAAGTCGCCACTTTTTCTGCTGACCGGGAGGCAGAATATAGAAGACTACGTGTACACAGTGTCTGAATATCTGCTTTTCTTCGCACATCTTAACTACGGCACCAACTTAATTTATCAGCAGGACAACGCCAGCATACATGTTTCTCATCGTAGCCGGGAGTTCTTCAGTGAAAAGGGGATTCAGATGCTGGATTGGCCGTCAAAGTCACCTGATCTCAACCCCATTGAAAATCTGTGTTCGATTATGAGCAGGTAAGTGTACTCTAATGGAAAGCAATTCGAGTGCGTCTCTGATTTGAAGGCAGCACTATTTGACGCATGGGATGCAAATACTGCATGCCACAATAGTGTCGCTTGTTCGCTCGATGCGACGACGATGCGTTGAGGTTGTCGAAAAATAGGTCAATAAAACGCACTATTACATACAACTAGTCCTTAGTTTGTTCATTCATCATACTTAGAAATTGTATGGGCTGAGGTGTACGATGTTATGTATCGCGGTGGCAAAAACAAAAGTTGTCTGTGAGACCCCCTGCACTTTGCGACTTCGCGATCGCTATCACACAGAGGTTGTTACAACTAAAGAGAAATACTACATATCCAAACAGCATCCGCAAATTCGAAAAATTTACTGAGCAGTGTACGAAAACATGGGTGCACGATATTACTTGTCGCGGAGTGCATTGTCAAGGTTTCTTATTGTGGCACGTTGTAGGCATCCAACGATCGTAGAAGTGTTGAGAGAACCTCAAGGTGTTACGTTTCCTTGCAAGCTATCTTAATGAGAGATCTCAATAATCAATGAAATTTCTCTCTAGCCGATACTTTGGTCAGCCACTTTGTAGCAGGCTATATCGCAGCAAACTTGAATCTCGAGCATTCAGAAAACTTGAGTAATTGCCTGTCGTAATCATCTCATCAATAGAGGCATACTAAAAAGCACGGCTGTGAAGCCTATGTCCTTTGTAAGGCCAGTAACATCACCACAATAATCTTTCTCGTTCTCAATCTTCTTCATTTTGAAAAAGAGATTGGCACTAATTGGGAGCCAGATCATACTATTGAAATTTTCTTGAAGGATAGGTATCTACAAACATTATGACACTAGGTGGTGAGGAGATTGCTAATCGGAGTGCTTCCAGATACCACAAACTCGGATATTTGCTGGCCTGAATAAAAAAAAACTTCATGAACTTGAAAGTAGAATCCTGGGAGTAAGCTGTTTTAAGTTGGGTCAAACGATAATCATATGGCTATTTCTACTTGACTACAGCCTAAATTGTTCACGAGGAGAGCAATTTGATAGCACAGACAAAGTCTATCACGGGAAATGGTCATACGCCATGTATGAAACGACGATAATCAGATGGACACCCTTCAAAAATGCCAAGGTATCGAAAGATGAATCATGCCTGATAGCAGAGTGAAAAGCTACTGGTCACTAGATACTCACAAACATCTTAGAATCTGGTGCGACTGCGATACCAATTAGAGATCGCAGAAAAGACTGATATTGAAATTTTGCTACAAAATATATTTTGTCATCTTGCTTCAGTGCTTAGTCGATATGCAACAATATGTCTCATATAAGCATTGCGCTATAGTGGTGAGAAATAAGCATGTGCTTGTACCTTCACGAGCAATTATAGTTTGCAGAAGCAGCCCAAGCCATTTTGATTCCCATTGAGTGTTGTCATCTTGGAGATATCCTTGCCGCAAGATAAAAATGGTCACCCCTATCACGATAAAGAAATCCAGCCAAGCCTTCCCGTCAATGTAGAACAACCATCTGCTCCTGTAGAATTTGCCATTTGCCTATCAAAGCGATTATGGCCTTAGGCGTGCCATCTCAACTTGCCTACCTATAAACAATCAACCTTCTTAGTACTTTGCAAACATACATTATCATTCCATATGTGAAAAATTAGTGCAAGGCATTGTATAAAAAAGTTGGATATCTGTTCCAGCGCAAGAAGACCGACTTGGTACGGGCACACGGTAGTATTACATAATCGTGTCGGTTCCAAAAAGATGTGTACATTGTCGGGACTGAAGTAAAGAGAGGCAATTGCCATGATCGATCGACACAAGTTGATCATCATCCTCACCTCCGATATAACCCAAGAAGACGTGCAGTTCATGGAGACACGTTTCAGACTCAAAACACTTTGATTTATTCCTTGCTTTCAAATACTTAGCACTCTCGAGTAAATCAAGCACGCCGCAGGAATATTGTCCTCTCCTCGCTTTTTTTCGACGTTTAGTTATATAGGAGTAGGATGAGGTCTCTGCTTTCAAAACTGTCAATTGATGCGCAATTCCAGCATTATTCTTTTGCAGTAAAGACCCTAATAGTCTTGACGGTATCCTCCTAATAGCTAAAGCGTTTTCGTTTGTGTTCATTAACTGTTAAGGTCGACAAGACAGAAATGACGATTTTTGCTTGGGGCTGGCAAACCCTAGCGCATGGATTAAAAACTAAGGAGATTTCAATCAGCAAAATAACATGTTGCAGCAGCTATCAAAAGAGGTAAAGAGATAAAGAGATTGGAAATTCCGAACCGTTTAGTCTCCTTAGTCATCTTGCTGCACAACTGCGAAACGTGAGGTCTTATTGTCTCGAAACGTATGATCGACACCATTTACGCTGAGTCCCTATCATTGATCATTCCTGGCATTTCATTAACGTACATTCATACAAGCGATTATCGGAAGTTCCTCATCAGATTCAGATGGCAGCTTGGTTATATTTTCCACCGCCCAGTCGATCTTAGCACGTTTTGACCATGCTCGGTCGAGGTCAGACGTCTACGACTTGAGGAATCTCTTTTAACAACAGAGAAGACCCATACACGATATCGATACTCGCAAAGGACCGTATTGCCAAATAGAAAGCAGAATTTGATTCATTATAAGGCTTGCTGAAGTTGAATTTGAGTCTCTATAATCGTCAGCAATCTTTTACTGATGCGATTCATATGCATAGAAAGTAAAAAGAGGGAATTTGATCAGTGATCAAACGCGCGGGTTGGGAGCAATAGACACAAAAGAAGACAGAATAATTGAGCAGGTTAATAAACGCTGGAGGCGCCTTCGATATATTCTACACGAGCTTCATTATTCAGCCACAACGGAATGAACATTTAGATACTGAGGCACATGTAATCGCATTACATGCAAAGGTACACGTCCTATTCGGGTGCTTGATGAAGGACACTCAGCTTTATCACAATGCCACGATCTCATATTGATGTTAATGAGATATTTTCTGATTATAAAATGTATCGTGAGAGACTTGATATTTGTACGATGACATTGATGCATCGCAAGTAATAGCGTTGAACATATGCAACGACTTGATTATTTCGCCTTTGAACTTGATTTTGACACAAAGTGTTCTTTTGCTGATTTGCTGCTTGACGCCGAGCTCTTCAGACTATAGAAACCAGCACATCCGCAGCCTCAGGCATCACAGAACGTTCCAAATGATAGATTTGTAAGTCGAAATAGAGAAACGTTCCACAATAGGTTAATAATCAACATTGTGAAGTCTGACAAATTTCGGCCAGCTACTGCTCAACATAGTCGCATTTGATCCAAGATGAATCTTTGACACATTCATTCGCATTCGACTCAAATTCTGTAATGGATTCAAGAAGGGTGATGAGAGTATTCATTCAAGGACGGAAGAGGCCTCAGTCTCTGTTTTCATACAGATCGCTCATTGCTGACCAACCTTTAAAGTCATGACGCAAATTGTTTCCAAATGTCAAATGGAAGCTCTGCTCGTACAAAGTGAATACCACTTGGCTGCCTGACAACTAGGATTCCAGACGCAGCTTTGTACCACTGACGATAAACAATTTGCTTGTTGGAGCGTATTGCGAGTCGATTCTTTCATGGAACAGAGGAGTCGACGCAATTGAGACGCATTAAGTAGAAGTAGTGTCATGGATGGAGCGACGATGCAACTTCAAGAGACAGGGCGAAAGAATAGCATATTAGAGTTGTGGGAAGATGCAGATGTGGTGACGTAGACTGCTCAGCATGGATTGTAGCCAGTCGTCATGGACGAAAACCATCGTTATGGTCAATATTTTTTGCATCAACCCGATTGCTAGTGCGATCATCTTCTACTTTTGATGTCTTGTTGGGCTGTGAATATTTCCATTATGAACCGATGAAAGGCGACGAGATTGAGCTCACAGAAAGGGTCTTGCTTTAATAAGACGACGACGCATCAAAAGAGCGACAGCGACAAGTTGTGCGAGGGGAGCTCGCAGTCGCCCTCGATTGTATCTATTATTGACTAATCATTTGTCCACACGATATGTATAATATTAGATTGACACAATATCGAGACCAGATGCTAGAACAGACCATATTGGGCTGCTGATAAAAGCAGATTTCAATAGCCTGATGATTAGTGTGACCACACCAGACTTCACGAGAGATTATGACTTCGCTAATGAAATATGATGTTAGAACACGGTGTAGCTGATATTGGCGAAACAAGCTTTCGTTATTGTATTCAAATGCGTTTTATTATGCGAATCACAAGCCCTGCCGTCCTCTCTTATAGCCAGAGAAAGTCGGAATACTCGCGCATTGCCTTTATGGTGGTTATCGTGCGAATGTTGCGATGCAACAGCGATCCGTGCTGATTTAAAGCCGGTACAACAAAAGTCATGAATTTTGAACATGAAATTGCTGAAAAAGTTTACGCGGGATGGGTGATAAAAATCTGGAAGAGATACATCGCCATCTTGTGCGTAATCTGCAGTTCGTGATTGGTTGAATGCGTGACAGGTGTACATTCTCTTGCTTGGTGGAGTCAAGAGCCCTACTCTCTAACCCCCACACTGACTTATCTTGCCCTTTATCCAGGTGCATCCATTCGCGCCTTCGCGACCATACTACTGTAGATACAATATTCGCGGACAGTTACAGAATAAGGTAACCATCAACATGTCGCAAGAGATGCATCCACGATTCCTGAGCGATACGACCCGAAAATGAAATATTGTTAAAAAAAAGAAAGTAAATAAATAAAGTGAGCAAGAACACGATACACAGTCGCTTTTGTGACGTTGGAATGAGACACCCAATCCACACACCAATCAGAAAGGGTTTTGGAAGGCGCAACCAACAACCCGAGAGCACATTCTTCTATACATCCAATCAAATCACCCTATTGTGTCCTTATTTATCCAATCTTAACAACTCTCCATCTCGATTGGTACAAAACAATAATAGGTGTCCCAGACTGCTGTCAATTTTACGGCCGCAAAAAGCATTTGACGCGCAATGTTTATGGACAAAGAGGCTCCACCACGTCCTTTTTATACAATTCTTTCCAAAAACTCCAACATTTTTTAGCTTTGCATACTTACGATCATTTCCTTTTGCTCTCCGCATCATCTGATCCTTGACTTTTTTGTTCTACATACCACGCGATCGTGCCGAGCTATCCACAAAAAAGAGAAGAGTGCTTTTTAGAGCGCCGACTTTCTTTCTCTTCATCTTAACTCAATCCCAAGCCTCATTCTCCAAATTTCCAACTAACGATCACATCGTCCTTCTCCACGCGACCATCACTCGCGATACAAATTTTAAGTCACTTTATAATGCAACGGAAACTTCGAAAAGCTTGTTCCCTTCCTTCCTGCAACCAGCGAATTGGACAGTGTATGCATTGCACTTGTGATGGACGATGCGGACAACACGAGCCAGGAATGTGTGGTGTGTCGAGGGAAGGAAACGGGAAAGCGTGCAAGCAAATTGGATGCACAAGGGATTCCAAGTGTTTACATAGCACGCGCGCAACATGCTGTCAATGTCGGAATCTAATTGCGACAAAATCATCTTCAGCCACGAATGCGGCGCTTTTGGATCGGAATCGACAAAAACGACGTGCAGTGGCCATGAAGAGTTCGAAAATACACCCATCACATTCGATGAAACTATTGGATGAGTACCCAATCAAGAAGGCTAAATGTTTGGAGGGTAACTATTGGAATGTAGCAACTCCAGTGATGGATTATAACTCGTGCGATTCAGCACCGTATATGGATGATATCTTAGAGCTTTTGGCACTGGATATGGAAGATCTATCGAGCGACGCTAGTATTTCGCATCCGGAATTCCATGAACACGTACAGACAGCACCATCCATGACTTCGAGGCGTCGATCGGAATCGCCACCGTCCTTGTGGGAATGTGAAGCGTGGCAAGAGCGCAAATCTAGCTGTAATCTTGTGATTGTAGTGGATAATATTCAATTTTTTGTCCACAAATTGCCCATTTTGACGGAAAGCAAGACGTTGGAACGCATCGCAGTGTCCAAGACAGGATCAACTAGCACGGATGAGAGTAGTGGAAGTGTTCCAGTCATTCATGTGCCTTCAGCATTTCCCGGGGATGCGCATCTGTTTGAGCAATTGTGCATATACTGGTATACTGGTATACTTCCAGCTTCTTTACTGACTTCCACATCATGCTGCTGCTCACTCAACAAACTCCCAATTTTGATTGCTGCAATGGAATTTTTGGAAGTGAATGGCAAAGTGCAAACACGAGTTCGGAATTTGTTGAATGTCGTCACTAAAGGCCAAACGTTAGATCCGGTGGTTTGCTTTATGAATCATATATACGACCTCACGCTTGCTGGCACCATGGCTACCACACCAGCTATCCAAGAGCTGATCAATAGCTGTATGCAAGCACTGAGCCAAAAAGTGCAGTTTCTTACTGTGAATGATATCACAGCGCTTCTGACACTTCCGAACGAGATATTTACAATGGTAGTACAAGATATGATGAATCGACCGAATGAGATTACGGATCAAAATTTGGCTCGTATGTTGAAAGAAGGAAGGCTGACAAAGAATTGCCTCGCGAATTGGAACTCGGAGCTGAATGAAATTCATGATTCAGCCGTGCAAGATACCATCGAGACCTGTTTTATGGACACGAATTGGGGAGCATCTTGTACCGATAACTTGTTACAGTCACCTTCCGGTATCGACATGTCTTTCTATAAGAACAACTATGGACTTCAATCGCCCCCTCCGACTTATCTCGACGCGGACGCATCACCCACACGTCCAATACCGTTCTACAGCGGATCGAACTGGACTTCCGATACGACTTTTGCAAATGTGAGTCGCATGGTCGACTTTAATAGTTTAGATGGAGCTTTTGCGGTATGAGTTGCTGCATTGCCGATGGCTTTGCCTTTAGAAAAAAAGCATTGACGCGAAATGGATGTCGACGCGTACTTTTTGATTTTGTTATATCTCAAATGTGATCTATTTTTTGTATATTTAGCTGAATAAAGAATTTGTTTATTTGACAATTGCGCTCGATCTTCGATGCCGACTTTCGCGTCGACGGTTATGCTCGTTAAGTTTATTAAGTTCGTCAAGTTCGTCAAGTTCGATATAGTTGTTGTTCCAACTCTGTCTGATGTCATCTTTTGGAGCGCATGATATGCTGCGACGATTGCACCGTTGCGAATGGAATATTCGACGAAGGTGGAACATGAGTGGCGTGAAGATCGAGGAGCTGTCAAGTGCTTCGTGTTAAAAGTGGAAATTTAATACAATGGATGCGCCATAGTGCTAAAATTGTTCATATTAGGCTGAGAATTCACTTTATTCTGTATTTTTAGTCCTAGATCTACCATAGTAACAGTGACGTATTTAGCAACAATTTGAACTCACATGTCTGATATCTCTGACGTTAAAGTTCTCACTGTTAATCCATAAAACTAAGCAGAGTAACACAACGACACTTTGCGTATGTGGATATGGTAGGTCAGAGGTGTTTTCCTTTGAATTACAACGGTTTACGAAACACGTCCAAGAATGAAACGCTCATTTGACTAAGCGTACAAAACTTTTCTTCTTCTCATTCTTCCTACTCACACACTAATACTTTAAAAGTTTTCGTATCTTCCTGTTGTGGTTAGCACGTAGGCAAGGGCTTCCGTATACTGTATGTCGTATGTATCCCCCCGCAATGATTATTGCGTTGCTACGAGCATTACCCATTTCGCTATACTTCTTCATGGAAATGGGTGGCCTGGGACTCACTAAAGACGTCTCATAACAGCGTATACGGGAATAAATACGTTTGAGGTATTGAGAGTCCCGTTCATCTCACTACGACAGCGTTGAGCAGTTCCGAGCAGATATCCATTGCTCTTGAACATTAGATAGCATTCCGCGACACCATAAAGGATACAAATACCTTTTTTGAAGTAAATATTACACCAACCTAAAAACGAACAGTGGCAGTCAATTGCTTTTTGACTTGGATTCTCATTGGTATCAACTTTGCAGTCAAGTCTCTCACTTTTCCTGTGAAAAGGTATAATATGCTTGGTATGTGCTCTGAATTGATATAGATTTATGGAATATTGTATCAAAGCTTGATGGGAGTATTGACGCATGGGTGCGCTTTTACATTAGACGAACGCATTTGAAATAATTGTTAACAATTATTACAGTCGATATACATGTAGGGTAAAACCAAGTTGAATGGCTGAGCACAAATCATCGCCTATCTCGATGTCTACATCACCACTGTGCACACATTAGGCATGATAAGATTCACCTTAAAAGCGCTTTCATTTATAAGCATTCATTCGGTTTCCTTTATGGTGTCTCTCACTGTAATCACATTAATTTATATCTTTATATCTGATCGAAACGCAGCATCGCCCATACCATCACTCGATCTAAAAAGCAGCAACTTTGTGTTTCAAAAGTGACACAGTCTCTTCAAAGTTTGTGACAAATATTTCGATTTGAGATTTGGCCATAGAATAAAGTCAGCTTGTCAACTCGGAAGCAATTACCAACAAACCTAATTATTGAGCAAAGTGGAAAAGGGATCATCAAACGCGAATGGAGATGACCATGTTGGGAGCTGACATAAAGTCGCTTGATAGGATATCGCAACCTATATTTACCCAGGAAGGTCGTCGAAGTCAATCTGGCATCGACATTGCTGTCTACATCCGTAGATTACTTGCGGGAAACGCCTGCGACGCTCAGTTTCCTTCCCGATACTGATCAGGTATTATGGAAGCGATTGAACTCCTCACCATCTTTGTCGTGAAGTGTATTGGTTTCTATGTGAAAGTTGATTAAATTCACGCACACCTAAAAACATCATCAGACTAATGTTTTCTCAACGGTACTTGTCTTCATAGGTGCACCATAATGTAGACAGCCGCACAGAATAATTCTCGACAATGACCCTGACGCTCGAAATTCTGATACTCTCTCGCTCCTCGTCGGCTGAGAGACGGTGTCGTGGTGGCGCCCTTGTTGGATGAACAACCGGAGCTGCTGCGCGAGTCCTTTATACTATTTGTCCACCAAGAAAGCCCACTCATGCGCGAACTGGGCATTGATCGGGCCGCGCTCCTCGAATACTAGGTCGTGCTCTCTTTTGACAGGAACTCTTTGGTGGAACTCGAGGTTACGCCGCAAGACCTGGAAGTCCGCGACGCTGCCTTGGCAAACTCGGTCCAGTTAATGGTGAAGACCTGAGGATTCACTGACATCTCTACCTTCAATCCATGGAGATGGTGCTTGCCGATGTAAAACGGTTTCTTCTCGTCACTGGTAAGGATAGCGTGGTTGTACTGCTAAAAAGGACGTACATCGCGCACGGGAAGTTTCGAAAGGTGCGTCAGGACGTAACCAAAAGCGCATGTTCCCTTTCTGTGCTATCGCAGTGACTTGCTCGTCGTACAGATTGGGGGAAGATAAGCGAAGAAACTTCCGGATGGTGTGGATGAAAAGGGGCGTTGGCACGTTGAGCACACGCGCTGCCATGTTCCACATGCCGCCATTCTGCAGAACGAGTAGCATCATAGGGAGACGCCCTTTGTGGCAAAACTGCGAGCGCTTGACGCGGCTTAAGTTCCATTGGCGCGTCATGTGATCATTTATGGTGAATCATAGAGTGTTAAATTCCCGTGGCTCAACGTTGGTCATGGTCCGGACGGCGTCGGGGTCGCTGTGATTGGAGAAGCGATCGTAGGCCGGCCATGGAGAGCGTATTTAGCTTCGTCTATGGCGAAGATCGCAGCGAACTGGCGCAGCTCTTCGTGGTAGTAGGCTGCTCGCTCGTCGTGCATCTCAAGATCTTGAAGGCCTGGCCGTGGTCCTTGGTGGAGTTGTAATGAAGAGTTATGGTTGAAGTGACTAGGATGACTGAGGTGTAGGGTGGGATGGGCTTGGCTTGACTTGGCAACGAGTGAGTAACGCTTTATATGACTATCTCTAGTGGCATTTCAATGACAAGTGTGGTAGTGATTGGGTAGATATGTAGGGATCAAGTGAGTCTAGATGGGAGAGAAAAATATAAGATCTATATTTATGGTAGTTGTTCTGTCAAACTCAATCTACTGGGTTATTTACTTTTTATTTGGTGATTTTGTTGGACACAAAGCAACACTTGCAGTGCTCCGTTCCTGGTCAAGAGGTCTACTATATATCTTCTCACTTGATGCTGTAATTTTTTTAACCTAACGTATTGGAACGGTTTGTTGCCGATTACCCGGATTATTGCCAGAACAAATCTCTGCCAATCACATTCCGTAATTTGAGGGTCAAATACTATGATTGGCTGTCACGTAGACTACCCATTTTATTGCCGAGATGTGTCATGCGAAACAGTCTGGTCCAGACCTGGAGCGCGGTAAGGGGGGGGACACGAAGGCCATCATGTCGTCAGCGGGTTGAAAGAACTACACAGAAGAAAATCCTAACGCCGCTGCGCGCGCGTGTGCCGCGATTTTAACGAGTATCCTGGCGTTCCGGAGGGAACGATTCGGCATCGAGCCAACCTACTCTAAAAGCGTGGCGCTACAGAAGCCTGGGCTGCCGCCGACCTTGGGAGAAAAACCGGAGGGTGATCCCCGTGACTGGGTGGTCGGAATGCAGAAGAACGGCCTGCCGGTAAACCGTGAGGCAGTGCTGGCAAAGGCGAGAGACATATAACAGACCAAGTACGGTGTGACCTGGAGTACCGGATTCCTCACGATACGGTGGGTACATGCTTTCTCAGGCGTCATCTGGATCTGTCTCTACGCGACAGACAAGTTATCAATCGTGCTCGAATCGAGGTTAGCATAGGCAGTTTACAGGAATCCTTCAACGAGTACATGAAGCACGTCATCGAGCGCAATGAAAGCCCGGATCTAGTGTTCAACATGGATGAGACTGGATTCTCCCATAAGAGCAGACAGACAAAGGTGATCGTGGTCAAGGGCTCGAAGAACGTGTGGAGCAAATCTGCTCAGTGCAACTTCCATCTCACCATCGCCACATGCACGTCAGCGGTGGGCTTTGTCTGCCCACCACTGAACATTTTAGCAGGTGGGAGTGTCACCCGCGACGTGTTGGACGAGTGCAGCGTCCCGGGCGCTGTTGTCACGACCGCTACTCGGGGGTTCATGGATAGCGCAGGGTTCATGCGATAGATCCGCCACTTTTCGGACGCCATGCCCACTGCTGTCCAGCGACCGCTGATCCTGGTATACGACGGCTCCAGTAGTAACTACTATGGCGAGATTGTGCTCGATTCGGTCCGGCTCAAGATCATTCTCGTTCTCCTACCAGCGAACGCAACTAACCTCATGCAGCCGCTACACGTCGCTGTGTTCAAGCCTTTCAAGGCCACCATCGATGCTGTGATGCGCGAGCAAAATCTGAATGGGTGCGAAGGCTCCATCACGCGCAAAATAGCCATTCGCTTGGTGAGCACCGCGTGGACCAAGGCCATCATGGACAAGCCTGCCAATGGGATCACTAGCTTCACAGCGTGCGAACGCTGGCCAGTATCACTGCCGCAACAGCAGCGTCGGCTCAAGCTGTTTTGGGATGGCGGGTGCGTCAAGGACGTCGAGTTGCCCTCCTGGCTCAAAGTTGGAGATATCATGCAGATCGAGATTTTGGTGCTTCCTGCGTCGTCTCCAAATGATCGTAAGCGGCGCAAGCCTCTTAATGCGAACCTTCGACTCTTCAAGCGCGAGGACTTGCAGAACATTGACGTGTAGCAACCATCCCAGATTTCTACTGCAATTTCATGTGGTGGTAATCGGCAGTAATCTGAATTGTTTGTGGTATTTTGGTGATATTTTTGCTGAGCGCACTGTCGCCTATTTTCGCGCGCTTAGCTTATCAAATACTTAATGCAATGGAACACTTCTTAATCTCTTGTTTCCTGCTGAAATTGGCGATTTTCGCGCAAACTTCAAGAGGGTCTCCATTTTTGGCAATAACCCATTCCGTGACGTTCTCATAAATTACACTCATTCATATCACATCCATGTACTTAAAATTCGCTGGTATCATACTAGAATAAGTTGATATGATGCTTGTTGGATCGGCAACAAACATTTTGAATTTGACCAGTGCAGCTTACTGAAAGCAGCACCATAACCTAGAAAATGAACGCTCTGGCGCAACTTTAAACGGACAAGGCACGTTTGAAGCACCGCAACATCACGTAGCGGGTATAGCATACTGACAGCCACATGAGACCGCGATCAATCGCAAGAGCACCTGCGCCAAGTAGAGCGATCTAGATCGTCATCCAGCCAAACCCGCCAGGTACTTTCGGGACAACACTCACGCGGCAGTCCGTCATAAAAGTGACTTTGCTCAGAATCTCGGATCTAGCACGGGCATGTAAATTGGATATCTTGGTCTACTTTAAAGTATCTTGCTCCAGTTGACTTCATTCATTATTTCTGGTCTATATTATTATGTCGCATTAGGTTGAAACATTCAAGCACGTTATCTTTACAAAGCTTAGCGAATCGGCCCGCATCCACTAGAAAAAACTTGGATCAGTCTGCCTCAGCTTTGCACTGTATGACATTGTATGAGCAACTATTAGGTCAAGATCACCACATGTTCTTGCTAAGCTGCCTCGTCGATGCTTATGTAACGACTGCTTACTGGTGCCAATATGGACCAACAACGCTCCTTAACGTCCTTCAAAGAAAATTCTGAACGTGATCGAAAAGCGCTGGAAAAATCTTTTTTGTTTACTCATTCTTAAGTGATACAATGGGGCAAGATTTTTTCAAATCTAAAAATCATCATCTGGTCGCATTTGTCCGCATGCATCGGACTTGGATTACTTGGAACCTTTATCTTCTTGTATCGACTTTTCGTCGCTGTGTGGAGTGTTATTGTGTATGTGTTTCCTTGCACAATCTCTGTAGGCCCATGTATTCGCATGCTTCAAACTGTTCCAGACAAGGGGTGATAATCTCTCTGCTTCTTGTCTTTACCTACTCAGCCGTGTCCTGTTTTTCTCCCTATTGAGATTCACGCTGCGTCGATACCAAAATGTGGGACCAGTAATTGCGGCGTTAGGTCGAGAAACGTCAGAGCCGAAACGATTCCTTGGTCTGATATCTTTCTTGTGACATATACTCATCATTGCCAAAGCGATAACAAGACAAATAACCAAGCAGGAAATCCAAGCGAAAAGGTAATGAATGTAGCATAGTATCAAATCATTTAGTCGACCTGGAAGTGGTATTTGCTTACTTTGTGCGTGATAGTGCTTCTTCGTATATCTCTATCAGCTGCTGTAGCTCTTTCATGATTGGATCTTGAGCTAGGATTGCATGCACACTGTTCTGGTAATCAGGAAACTTCTCATTGATCAGCTCGCAACACCCATCAGACAGACAGTCACTGTAATCTTTCTCACGACAAGCACCAGGATTCACTTCTTTATTTGTCGCAAATTGGCTTGGAGGAGATGTTTGTGATTTCCAACAGTGTACAACATTGTCTACCAATGTATTCAGAGTGTCCATTACCGTGATATCTTCTCGCTTCATTTCTTCATTTTTTTGCAACGAGATGTTGTTATTGTTTTCGGCATGCTTTTCCGGACATGAGTAATCGCTAAAGGTGTTGTTTTCCGGCTTTTTCAAATCTGAAGCTTGTTCTTCGATTTGCTCATGTTCATATACAGGGTGGTCACAAGAGTGATCGGCAACAACAGTACTTATTTGCATCGTCTCAATTGCATTCGCGTCACGTATGACGGATACTTCCTCAAAGTATAATTTGCTTTGATTTCGTTCAAGTTCTTTATCCGTTCCAGCATAATGTTGATCGCTTTCTTCACGCTGAAAAGATCTATTTTGATACTCACACTTAGATCCATGCAATTTAGCATTTAGCTGTAGTTCTTCGGCACGAAAGCTTGATGTTTGAAGCGAGAAACTGAGCTCATCCATCGATTTCATCTGACGGCCCCTACGAGGAGGACGAATGCATGGCAAACTATACTGCGCAGACTGCAGGTCGTAAGATTTGACGTTTTTGTGTCTGACGGAGCATTGTGTGTCCGATGCCGAGTCCGTTAAAATATTCTGCGGTTTGCGGAGTGGATCTGCTGCATGACAGCTTAAAAGACCGAGCCTTTTTCTCACACGCTCAATTACTTCATCTGCGTGTGTTTCTCTATCTTTTGAAATACGCGGAATGCTTGTCAATTGACCATCCAAATGATGGTCATCGCAATCTGATTCTGATGATACCTCTGAAGAAAAGTCTGAGTCTGGTACAAGCTCCCTATCTGATGAGACTTCTGATTCTGCTAAGACGTGCGGTTGTAATGGGACGTTTGATTCTGTATCCAAACTTGCTAGTGCTTCAGTTAATTCCGGTAGAGCTTCTTTGACCTCATTTACGTTGTCAACAATATATGTAGTGTACAACGACTTTGGATCCGTGTTTTCAAACGTTTCTAAAATGATGTGCGTTTCGTCGGCTGAGTTGGATTGATTTGCTTCAGACGATGAACATGCCATATTCTTCGACCATTCTGCACGCAACTCACCGTATGCTTGGCCTTTCAGTTCATTGTTCCACCAGAAATCGTCTCTACCATCATATGGACCAATTCTCTTCCTTCGCTCTTGTCGTGAACGCGGTGAATCATATCGAAATCGTGAGATATATTTTCCGATTGTCGTCATGTATCTGAGGTCAGTGACGTTAAATGTAATTCTCAGAAACGTTTCGATCAAATCTATATTTTTCTAGTTTTGCACAAGAGAAGCATTCGTAATATTATACTACAGTAAAACCTGTCTAAAGGTATAGCCTCCGGACTGGGTAAAAGCTATAACTTTAGACAGGTGAGCATAGTATTCCCAAAACATATACCCTCCCCATCACAATAATTTTATGGGTAAAACAACAATTTTGTAAGACTTCATAAAAGAGATTTCAAAGGATTCGAACCGTCATCCAATTGGTGGTTGCACCATCACTTTCACTTCCATCATAAGCAACATTCCTTACCACCTTAAAAATCTGTTAGATGTTCAATCAAATAAATTTAGGGAGTTGTTATATTCACGCCCTTTTTCCCCATTAAGTTAACTCCTTTTCCTTTAGATTCTGTGTAGTTGCA
>CACSLJ010000115.1:0-74376 GCA_902706625.1 Albugo laibachii
CAAGACTTGGACATTTTGATCGAGAAGCAGTATCGAGCAATCGACACCATACTTCGTATCGCAAAAGAGCTGGTTTCCCGTCGTTTGATGGCTCATCGAAAGCATTTTGATGCATTTGCAATGGATTTACCACCTTTTCAATCAAACCATTGGACGTTATAATGAATTCCAGTGTTGACGGCTCAATCGTACGATCTGTTCTCAAGCTCACAAACATCAGTACAAAACTGATCGCTGTCATTCTCACCAACGCGTTTCGGGTTCTGGCCACTCAAGATTTCGAATTGGTAAATGCGATTTTGCAAAAGATGTGTCAGTCCATTGCGAGATTTCAAGCTCAGTATCCTTCCGGTCAGGATCAAAAAGCGATGGAGATACAGGCCAGGAAATGCATGTATCAGATGTCAAAGTTACTGATGAAAACACAAGCATCCTATCCGATGGAATGTCGTCAACATCTGCAGGAATTCCTCCAGCTTTACTGGGAAATTCTAGAAGCAAATGGAAATGCCGATACGAAAATTGGCATTGTTACCGTCCGGTTTTTCACAAACGTACTCGATTGTGAGCTTTATCGTACACAATGTGGCCCACGTACTTCTAAAGTGATGCGAAAAGGCCTCAGTGCCAACAGACAAGTAGAGCTGAGTGGATCGCTCAAGCTCAACATACCATCTCGTAGTTTTTTAACATGCCGTCACAATCTTCGAATATTTCTCGACTTTTGACTTTGCTACAGAGAGTTGTCCTACAATTGATGAGGCGGTCGGCAAACGATTTAGAAGCATGGAGAAAAGACCCTGAATCCTTTTTCCACCTCTCCAACAATCTCACTGCCGAAGAATCGATTCGTGTCGCTGCAGAGAACCTCTTTCTGACCATGCTTCAGCGTTATCCTGCAATATGCATCCCAGAGTTTCAAAAATTGATTGTTCAAATTCCCGAAAAACTCCAGTACATTATAAACACCCACCCAACTTCGTCGTTAGAATCTTTCGAGATGAGCCTAGAGATGGATTCCATTCTGCTTACATTGGGTCTCGGAAGCTTCATTTTGTATCAGCATATCGACTTTGAGCCACTTTATACATCAGCCTTCTATCCGCTTTTCGCGAGACCACATGCTTACCACATTGCGTCTTTGGTGTGGGAGGGTGCAGTGCTTCCGTTGGTATTCAATCGTTCCATTTGGCTTATCGGCCGCTGGCTTGGACAGCTCGTTCCGTCACACTGGCCATTTTTGTACCAAAGTGTGCTTACGAACTCATTTGGGAAAGAGGAGGCCGCATCGACGTCAAATTTGGCAGATATCGCACTGCAATTTCAAACCACTTCTCATATTGAGTGTATGGCTGCCGATTGGAGTTTCCAGTTGGACCAGCTCAAGCCATACTTACCAATGATTCTGCACGGCTTGTATTCGCTCCCGATGACCACCGGTACTTAAGAAAGCAAACAAAAAATACTTTCTACTCTGGAAACCATTGCCAAGGTATGGGGACCTTCAATCATCGTATATCTCCCCCAATTGTGCACACCATTACCGACCTTATGGGCGCATCCAAGTGATGATAGCAATCTAGTCCGAGGCAGTATTCTGAGATTTCTCAAGCAGATTCTGCTTTGTGTGAATGAGCTTCTTAGTGATGACACAGAATATGAGATGGATGCCATTCAACATAAGCTTCTTCCTTTGCAAGAAATGTGCCTGCAGGGCGTTCAGTCTGCTGTGAATGCAAAACCAGCCGACCCCTATTCACTAGAGAATGGGCTTGCATTGTGGTACCAACTAATCCTTTCCGTGATAAATAATTCGGATCAACTTGCAGCGATTTTCCCACATGCACTCGAGATTGTCCAACTTGATTGCGAACATGGTCTGACTATCCTCGGAATCATTGAAAAGTATCTCAAGCTTACTGGCAGTGAGACATTTTGGGACGTCTATCATGCTCCTATTTTGGACATTTGCATCACACCAATGATCAAGAACGTGAAAAAAGTCAAGTGTCCATTGCACTCGCGAACTTGCTGGAACGGATCCTAGAGCATTTACAGGTTAGAGGCGCGATGGTTTCTTCGTTTAGCAATGAATTGGTAGACCCGACTCGAAGATTAGGGGCTTGTTGTGTGGAATACAGCGAAAATCATGAAGATAAGGAGCCCGAGTCCGTTTTTACCTCGTACCTCCACGTGTTTGCATTTTTGGATCTATTCCTTGACCAATACGACTGGGTGTACGTGAGCGTTCTAAATAGGGATTCGAAAGTGCTCACTCAGCTTGTGGACTTGATGCTTGACAAATTTCCCAGTGGCCATGCGTAATGTATAAACACGAATTCATCATCCGTTTGGTATCCTTGGCAGCTTTGGAAAAAGTTATGGGCATCCGCTTTAATAAGCTTACTGGCTTGGAGAATACCGGGTTGTGTAGATCGCGTTGGAGATATTGAACGGATAGCTAATTACATTTTGAAGGAGACGCAGTCTGATCATCATCATCAACAACAAATACGAGGCGCCAAATGGGAAAAAGTCACTCAATTTGACTTGGAAAGTTGTTTGGATCGAAATGGAAAGTCTCTGCGAAATCAATGATGGATTTTACTGAATTCATTTATCCTCATCAAATAATGGAGTTTGAAGACGCGTGTATTTCATGTATTCGGAATCGTGGCTTGATTGTTATCAACAGAAGCAGGCACCAGTGTAAATGAGATTCAAGAACGGAGCGGAATCAGTGCCTGCGGGGAAAGAAGTTACCTGACTACGAACCTGGAATACATGGGAGAGCATGTGCCTTATTTGTGATAGCTTCAATGCGTGTGTCACACATGATATACGGCAAGTTGAACTTTTAGCACCATCATTCTTGAAGCTGTCAGTTGAAGTTGCACCTCAGAGATCAAATGTTTTCGTCGCGGAATGAGCGTGTCTCGTACACTCAAAAAATGGAAGAGCCCTGCGCTGTTTCTCGATTTTCAGTTGCTTTGTATGTGCATTTTTTGTTTATGTGGATGAGACGTTCATTGCATTAATAAATCTTTGGGCGTTCAACATACAGAGCAGCGAAGAAGAATGAGATTTTGCAGGCGGAATTTCAAAAGCTTTGCATTAGTGAGAAAAGTAATGCTGAAAATCTGCGCTTCCTGCGAACTGTACATGAACGAATTCGCGAGAAAAACGGCCAATATCAGTCAGCCGTTCTTTTGTTACTTGCACTTAACGGTTGATAACATGAATGTATGTAAGAGAGTCGATACGGTCAAGCGGTACGCAAATGGAGGAACTGGAAGTCGCATTAGGGGAAATGCACTCGCTGTACAATTGTATCGACATTAGCGCTGAGATACAAAAATGGCAAGCGAAGCGTTCTCGAGATGATAATTTGTGCGCTTGGGGGAAAGAGCTAAAGCAAACAAGTGGGAAACTTCAGATTGCATCGATGCTGATGGAAAGACTGGAAAGTCAACTTTATAAGTTGAACTGCAATCTCATGGAAATGGAAGACAACCGAGTCGGTATATTGAGCATCGTGACGTCGAAACGGCAACTTTTACAACAATGTGCTGGGATACTTCTTTGCTTTCGAATGAATCGAGATTCATACCAATCATATTATACGTGTAGACAAAGAAAGCAAACTTTTGATCGCTGAAGACGTCTTGGCTGCGGAAATTGCATACGAGGTTATGCTTGTGATTTGGCTCATGTCTTCTTTTTACCTGGAGTTTTGTGTGTATACATCAGGAGGAATTGAAGCGGAGCAAATCGCTAGAGAAGAGTCTGAATGATACAGCGCAATGTATAGATGCAGAACAACGAGATATCCAAGACACGAAAACGATCCTAAATGTCAATCGAAGTCAGCTTGCAGAGTTAGAAGAGGTGAGGGCTCTTCGTGTTTCGTTCCCGGGAAAGCGATGATCACACGTCTCGACTCTAGAGGCTATCTTCAGTGCGAGCTTTGGGACAAGAAGATCAAATGAGGTTGAAAGAGAAGGCATGCATGATGGAAAGGTGAGATTACCTTTACTCAATGTGCTTTAAGGGTCTCATGGTATCATACGCAAGAGCTAAAGCTATTATTATTCGTCAACTTTGTTCGGAGAAGGTTCAAGGCTTTGGTGCTCGTAAATAACTCATCTCAACTCTAAAATCTCAACGCAAAGGCTACGAACGAATCTGGATCAGATTTACAATGCGAAAATCGCCGTTGCACAACGTTGTTGAAGCAACTGCACGTGAGACCAGCTCTCCTTTCACACAATTTTTGAACACGCACACAGTGTTGTCATATGATGGTTTAGGATAAAATGACGAAAGAAAAATACAAGACTAGAGAGATCGCGCTCGTGGTACAAAAGAAGCGTGATAACATTGAAATCGCTGCGGAGAACGTCAAGGTGAACGCAATTTTGACTGTCCCTTCAACATCACGATGATATGGTATTTCAGGCAAAACTTCATCAACTGCAATGGCTACAATATCATCATAGTCGTCAGCGAAAGCAGTACACACAGCAGATAGCCCAGAGAAGGCATGATGAAGAAGGTATCACAATATTGGTCATGTAAGAAAGCAGCTCCTCAACATGCTGGATCTAGTTTATCAAGCATATCACAGCAAAAATTGTGGAATTATGATGAAGCTTGAAGACGAAGTGTCCCATTTTCATCGTGTGATCGACCAGGACTCACTACAATTGAGCAATCTAGAGGGAGCACTTCATAAATTGCAGGCAATAGTGGATACCGAGAGAGTTCAATTTCTTGATAAGATACAACGAGCAGAACTGACAAAGCGGTCGATCTCACGAATACAAGACCATCTCCAAATCGCGAAAGACAGAAACAAATATTTACTTGTCACAGTTGAGAATGAAAAACAACAATTCGAAATGATTCACGAACAGCTATGTTTATCGGAGATGGAGGAGGAGGATAAGCGATCCAGTATTATCATTCTTGAAAGAAGCTGTTTGAAGAGAAAGGAGCGTATCGGATCTGTCACGGCTGAGCTGAAAACGAAACAATCAAGTGTTGAATCAGTTGTGCAAAAGCTTGCACCTAGTTTTCCAGGATTGACAGCAATGAACGCTGTCGACAGATTATGCAAGAATAAGGTGGTATTGCTGCCTGAATTAATCTCGACTCGAACATCACGGATAACATACCTCCTAGAACACACGCGTGATAAAGGCTGAAAAAGATCAGCAAGCTTTTGAAGCAGAAATGAAACGGAACCTAGAGCTGGTAAGCTGGGTGTTAATATCGAAGGACCGTTGAGAAGTCTTCATCTCAGGAGGATCAGCATCACAAAAGCATGATCGAAAACATCAAGACTCACCACGACAAATTGATTAAGCAAAAGGTCGGAGCTTTCTTGCATGTGCAGCGATTTACTTACGGCCAATTGCTGCAGCAAAATGAGCTACAGTCATTGCAAGAATTGTTGCACTTATCAGCTGCCAAAATGGCAGAAACGGAAGAACGTTCTGTGGAATCAGTCAAGAAGACAAGCCCCAGCTATATAAGAAGGAAATCAATCCCGCCTACAATACACCAGGATGAAGTACTGTCGTTAAGTGAGATGATCTCACCGACCGAGATCGGTGTATTTTCGGGAGCAAAAAACACTCTCGCAGTCACAGTGACAAAGCCAAACAAAAGCACACGAGTTCAACAGCCGGCTGGGAAAAAGTCGAAAGCCACATCCCACCCAAGGTGTGCTACAAGTCGCTCGGAGAAAAGCGGAATAGCGAAATCGACGCGAAAAGACAACGTTGTGATGGATCAAAAGATAATTTCGCGCTGTCAGCCAAGAGCGCTGTTCAATCATGACTCACGAGCGGGATCCGAAATCTCATTTACAGAAGCTGTAAGCACCAGGAAAGAGCTAGAACGCGATGAGGAATCAATGATGTCGACAAGAAAGGCTAAGCAACTGGAAATAGCCGAGCAAAAGCCACAGAAAGAGCTCAAGTTCCCGTGCACTTCGAATCACACAATACGGCTCGGGAAGCGGAGATCATCATCACCAAAGTATCCAAGCATTCCGATAGTCTCGCAGAAAAAGACGAACGTAAGTGAGACTCGTCCGGTCGATAAATTCATAGAGCAATTATCTCATTTCGCTTTTCACAGGTCAAGACCAAAAAGCGCTCTGCAGCGTCAAGGGATACGGTGAAAGCTTTGCAGAAATGCATAGCCAAAGATCCATCAAAGGATCGGCAGAAAAAGAGTGCTACGGCTAGGAAGCCAAAACTCTTTCGACATGCCCGTGGATTGCTCAGTCGATCGCAACTTGCATCACAAAGGCAGCGAAGCAGATCGGACTGGCTAGATGATGACGTATTTTCCTTCAGCTGAGCAGAATCATCAGCCTCAATACAATTGCAAGCCACGAAGCCCAACATGCTACACTCGATTCAGTGCGCAATCGAACGCCCCAGCGGGTCGTTTTTCTCGCGTTAATGTCTGAATGACATTCAAGTATCACTTTACGATACCCGAACATCTATCAATCCGGGTTAAGCTCACGGGTACATTAGTGCGGCCATCATATCCGCTGACAGGTATTAGACGGAATGGAAATGTTCGCTTGTGCATCGCCTTTTCATAAGTAGACTTTGAGCTGTAGCAGAGCAAAAGGGCTCTCTCGCAAGCAGGTAAGGGATGAAGCTGCTACATTGTCAATAATGCGATTCCTCTTCAGCGCGTATGAATGCGTAAACAAGGGTTAACAGCACATCATTGCTGTCGAGTAAACATCCGCCTTTTTCACGGCTATGGCCCTTTCCGCCTAAAGAGTCTAAATCCTTGAAAGTACTCTTCGTGCTATAATCGAAACTGTCAATCATCCTATCGGATACCCTTTTGTTCCTTTTTGCTTTGTATTACCGTCGTAATTGCATACAATTCGGTAATTCACCCTAGTACTGGTTAATTTATCTTGCTAGCGAGTCACACGCTGAAAAGCATTACAGACTGAAAGATTCAATATAATTACTCGGTGACTCAAAGTATCAGATCATGGAACACCATGGTAGATCGTCAAAGAATTGTGTCGTGTAATTTAGTGAGTAGATAAATACTAAAGATCACATCATCTTTGTTGGATAGTCTAATGCGACATGTAATGGCCGAGAAAAGATTGCGTGTGACAATTAATAAAGACCGCACAAGCATATTTTATGTTGTTGGTGCGTCTAATTCATATCGAGCCGCTTTTGAGTACCATTGCGTTGCACAAAAGGACGACAAGTAGATAACGCGCAGTGAAGGGCGTAATAAAGTGATATTCTGTATCTCATGATAATGGGGTTGTTCTCTCAGAATCCATCATGCGCGTTGTCTCCGTCTTCGGTTCCTGGACCCCCATTTCACTCACAAGGTCTACAAGAATCTCTGATAGAGTATACCTCTCCCGCTCTTCCGGCTTTAGCAAGCAAGGATCCAGCTTTGAGTGCTCATATAACACCGAGAGTTCGCTCTTCAGTAGCGAATACTTCAAACAGAACGAAAAACACACGAAGTAACTCTCACAGAATCCCAAAATTCTTACGCTCTTTGTACACGATTTTGCAAACAGAGCGAGCCGATATTGTAGCATGGGTAGAGAATGCCGAGTTGGAGCCAAATTCCGTAACAGCTTTCCACATTTTGGACATGAAGCGATTCGAGCAGGAAGTGCTACCAAAATATTTCAAACATCGGAAGTTTGCGAGCTTCCAGCGTCAACTCAACAATTTTGGTTTTCGCAAGTGGACGAAAACTCAGTCGAGTGGGGTGTGTACATTCAGTCATAACTGCTTTCCGCCTGATCCAATGCAAAACGGAATGACGCGAAATTCGGTTCGTGAAAAATGGAAACAGCATGGAAAAGAAGCTGGTAATGTTGCGGATGAACCATTCTCGAGTAAGAAACAGTACCAGCATACCGAAAGCTATCAGAAACGACCAAGCGACCCCGAAATTGGAACGAGTACAACTTTACAACTCTCGACAGCCTTGTATTCGTCAAGAGCAACCAAAAGATCACGTAAAACATCAAGAATTGCTCGCAAAGATTCAACTTCTCAATCAGCCTTGAATTTTTGTACACAAGGAGGCTCAACCGATCTCAAGTTTCGACATTCTCGGAGTACAGCTGCGGCATCTGATCAGCATCCAATATTGGCGAACCCATCCTCTCACGTTATCTCAGCAAGTATGGACGTGCTTTCGTCGCATGCAGTTCAAAGTGCTGGCGGCCTGCAAGAGTGGACTGAATTCGGAGTTATCCTCGAGGACCCGCCATTTCTGAAACAATTTTTTAGTGCTGTTGACGCGTCGACCATGGGCTACGGGAACGATCTTTTGACTTTTTCAAGAGATGAAGTATCCAATTCAAGGCGTGATTCGTGCAAGCGTAAAGCGGAGACGTATGGCGCTAACAATCAGTATAGTTTTTTGGAGGATCTGGAATCCCAAGAAAGCGGAATGCCGAGTATTATTTCTTCAAAATCCGTGTCGTACCATGACGAGCCACTAACCGAGCTTTCGTCACGACAAATCGATGGTAAAAGTCGATTTGAGGCATGCAATCCAAAGCACGACGAGGATTCAATGAATCACTATTCAGATGAGCTCATTCTCGAAAAGATTTTATTTGATTGATTTACGCGAGACGAATACCAGAGACGTGAAATAGTTTGTGAAGCAAGTGAATTTGTGTCACTGCGCATACAAAGAGTAAATGTATTGTAAAACACGGAAGACTTTTTTGGTGAAAAGTTGACTAGAAACTCGGTCGCTACCGGTTTCTACTATAGCCCTACGTTGTTACTGGCCCTTGATTCATTGCGTCATGTCAAAGCCGACCAAGCCAAAGCGCACGTCTTTTGCTCAAACTGCACAACCGTATGTTTGTGGAGGTTCGGCTGCTATTTTCGCTGCAGTGGCCATCCATCCTGTAGACTTGGTCAAGGTACACTTACAACTCGGAGGACAAACTGGATCAAATGCTACCAGTCTCGAGGTCGCGCGTTCGGTCATCGCCAAAGAAGGCGTGAAGGGATTATACTCTGGTCTGACAGCGGCAGTTGCTCGCCAAATGGTCTACGGAACCGCTCGGCTTGGAATGCATCGAGCCTTTTCCGATTTTCTGATTGCTCGACGTATCGAAAATAATCAAAGCCCATCTCTTCCGTTATGGATCAAGTCATTATCTGCCATTACAACGGGTGGTATCGCTGCAACAATGGGATGCCCGATGGATGTTGCTCTGGTCCGAATGCAAGCTGACACATTAGCAAAACATGGAGAACAACGAGGTTATAAGAATGTCTTCGACGCAATCGTCAAGATTCTGAAAGCAGAAGGAGTCTTGACTTTATGGCGAGGCAGTGTTCCTTTGGTCGCTCGTGGTGCGGCAATGAATCTTGGTATGATGGCATCATACGATCAAGCCAAGGAAATGATTGCTGCACGCTACGGCGAGGGATTTTTAACCAACACGGGTGCAAGTGCTATATCTGGGTTTGCGTGTGCTTTCACATCATTGCCCTTCGACTTGGTGAAATCACGGCTGATGAATATGAAGAAAGATCCGGTCACAAGCAAGTACCCTTATGAGGGAGTGGCTGACTGCTTTCGGAAGATTATTGCGAAGGAAGGTGCAAGCAAACTCTGGCGTGGATATTGGACTTACTACACTCGCTGTGCACCCAACGCAATGATCGTGCTGCTGGTCATTGAGCACATAAACAGTGTCTATAAGACAGCATTTGACTTAGATTGACGTAGACGCAGATTGACAAATGTGAGCGGATGGGAAGCTCCAGATGTTGTTACTAGCCATCTAAAGTCGTAAATAAAAAAAGATCAAACGCATGCAATAAACATCGACATTATAAAGCTGGAATGCAATTTAAAGGCAGAATCGTCACCGAAAGTAATGAAGTACTTTACGAGGTAGAAGGAAAGTCAATCTTGAGCAAGATTTGACGATTTTTCCAGCTCGTCTGTTTGCACGGATTTGCACGCGCCCTCCACTTCTATATCAGCTGGGAGTTCTGTTGTCGCTCGACTGTCGGGAGAATTTTCACCAAACAAAAGCTTCTTGATGGAGGGTTCCAGTGATTTCGGAGCTTGTTTCGGTGCATATCGACTGACTGGATTGCCCTCTCTGTCGATCAGAAATTTCGCGAAGTCCCATTTGATGAATTGGCCAAAGGTATCAGGCAATTTCGCTTTCAAGAAATTAAACACTGGCCGAGCTTCTGCTCCATTCACATCTCCTTTCTCGAAAAACTGAAAAGTAGCGGTGTATTGGCTTGCTGCGTTGGCGATATCTGTCGCGGAGCCTGGTTCATTCCCTCCAAACTGATTGCATGGGAACGCCAAAATAGCTAATCCTTGAGCGTGGTATTTGTCGTGTAGGTAAACCAGATCCTGAAAATTCACCGTAGCTACGTTCGATTTGGTGGCCACATTGACGACAAGGACGACTTTTCCTTTGTACCTATCCATGGTGATGATCTCTTTCGTTCCTAGAGCCATATCGCTCAATTCGTAGAAAGAAGGTCCACCTCCCCCAGACTGGCTTTTAACAATGGCTTCTTGAGCAGAAGCTCCAGCTTGAAGAAGAGCGTCGAAGCATTGCTGTTGTGTGTCTTTGCTGATACCATTGAGAACTTCAACGCAGACCTCCCCGTTCCATATATTGATACCATAGTCGAAAAATGTTGCATCCATTTGCACTTGCGAGTTTTCTTTAAGCTCAAAAATGGCCGAGGTTCCACGAGCAGTATCTCCTTCAAACAGATACAATGCCTTTTTTCTCTCATTCACTATTACGTACACATCTTTTCCTTGTGTAAAAGTAGCAAAAATTCCGGCTTTCCGTTTCAGAAAGCCTGCAAAGATTGCTCCATCCGCCACATCCCAAACACTGACACGAGTAGCGTCGCTGAAGACCACTG
Organism: Albugo laibachii; assembly: GCA_902706625.1. Classification (NCBI taxonomy): domain Eukaryota; phylum Oomycota; class Peronosporomycetes; order Albuginales; family Albuginaceae; genus Albugo; species Albugo laibachii. Next base: position 10,968 of record CACSLJ010000115.1, read on the forward strand.
GAGTCAAAACATCATTCTCACGAAAGAGATACGTCTTGGTCGATACAGCTGTAGACTCCGGTGAAGAGGAATCTTTCGTTTCAGGCTTCTTTTCTGTATTCGGTGCGTCCGCTTGTGCACTTCCTTCAACATCATTTGTGCATGTGTCTTGGTTCACAGCCCCCGCTGCACTCTGTGGAGGTGCCTGCAACGAGATAGAGTTCGATCGACTGAGAGTACTTGGTTTATTCTCAGAATCTTTCAAAGGTGCGACAAACCCGTCCAGAAGGAGAGCATCGACAATGTCGTGTGCATACTGTTTGAGTTCTTCTTGCGTTTCAATTTTTGAGCCAGAAACCCTCACATCGCACAACCAGCCCAAAATCATGTGAATTAATTCGCGGGCTTTACATCCGTACACAGACTTTAGCATCAGGGGAGGATGATGGCGTGCGGAAAATGTCTCATCTTTATGTGCTGTCAGATATAGTTCACATTGCTTTGCATCCTCTTGCAATGTGCTCGGTAGTGATAGGAATGCTTCTTTTCGACGAAAAATGCGACCTTGACATTGTGAATAATCAATATCGTCAGTTGTTTCGCCCATGTTAAACGCGGATAGACGAGAAATAACAAGTAGCTACAACGCCGGGAAGAGATAGAAGGAAAGACAGGCTGCGAGGGAAGGGAAAAAATGGGGGACCGAGAGAGAATTCCGGTGCTAACCAACACAGATTCTGTATAATAGAATTAAGAGGCATTCAGTATAGGAAGAGGAAAGGCAGAAAAGGGTTGTTGGTAGACTTTACTATTAGAAGTCGGACTGATCTGCTTATAGATATAAACCGATCCTACACGTGGCGATGGAAAGGTTAAGGCGTAAAGTACTTTAATAGGGTGTTTATCTTTTTTTGCAGCTTTATGGAATAGTTTCAGAAAGATCTCATGTCCCAATCTCAGCACTCCGACAGTATGCAAGTCATGAATGAGAGCTAGTCACAGATGGCTTCCTCTTTCAACTGGTTTCCCCCAGGATTAGCTATCCAGTTTCGATGCTGAATTCTCTGCCATCTGATGAGGCTATGTTTGACTTGAATGTAAGTAACAATAAATTTGACAAATCATGGCGCTATTCGCTAACGCCCAATCACTGCGCATAAATAAGGCAAAGTATTTGTGATAAGACTTTGTACCCATTCATTCATGATGGGCAAAAGGCCTATACAATGAATGCCTAGCAGGTATTACAATATGTCACTTTAAGATAGCACTTTTCTTTCTGCAAGCGGATGTCGGCGTATTCTCTATTTCGTGTGGGAACGAACGTGGAATTATGGCGCGTGTCGGTGATGTTGGTGGCTCTTGTGATAGCCGTCATCATACTGGAGCATATATTGCATTACGTGGAGAAAAAAATTGGGCCGAATCGAACGTATCACGAAATGTTGCAGAAGATATACAAAGAATTGATGATTTTCGGGCTTGTGGGCCTCGATGTGAAACTCCTGAAAGAGTTGGTCACAATAAAAAGTGATAATAATCATTTCATTGCGTTTCAGGTGGCTGATATATGATGTTCGTAATGGCGCTGGGTCTCGTGCTGCAAGCATTGAGTGTATATGTCTGCTTCTATCAAAAGAACAAACAAATGGACTTCGACGAAGTCTTCGTTGCTCAGGATCTGATTGAACTTTTGGAAGTGGATGAATCGTATAAGGATGCGCTCAACACCTTGCCATTTTATCAACGTATTTTTGCCCGTACGCGCAACTTTGTTTCGAGGAATCTCTCTTTCGCAAAGGAGAATGATTACTCCTCGAAACGTCTCATGCGGCTGGTACATACTCGAACGCTACGTCACTATTTCCTCGTCAAATACGGACTTCCTTACAGCTTTCCATTTGCAAAGTATTTGAAGAAAGCGCAAGAGGCACAAATCAATATGATGCTGGAAGTCAAATTAAGTACATGGATTGTATTATTTTTGGCGTTGACTCTGTGGGAACTTATCGCAGGACTTTGGGCAGAAATCGCTAACAAGAAAGAAGCCAAACCTATTTTCTATACTTTTACAATCATCGTATGGTTGCTGCTGCTGGTGCAAATAGCAGTTGCCGTATTTCTCGAAAATGCCATTCTCAAGATTGCCAATCGCTCAGGTCATACAACAACAATCGAAGCTATTGACTGGCTCAAGGAGCTGGCTGCATTTGAAAAAATTCATCAAGTAAGCTGCAAACACTTCAAGACTATCATCCGTATCATGCTTCAAGTTCAACGAGAACAGGAACGCAAACAACACAATGCTGAGTCGACGGCTCCAAAGTTGCCAAAATGGTGTCCACCTTGTATTAAGAACAAGTTCGAGCATGCAGCTGTGAAGAAGTACGCTCATGAATCGAGTCTTTCACCCAGCCAAAACAACCTTGCTGAGTCAGTGGGAACCACAATTGAGCTCGACATGTCCAATTGCCCTGGAGGCGTGACGAAAGGTGTAGAATTTCCCATCAAATTTTTCAACCCGGTTGTAATGGAAGGTGCTGTATGATTCATGATTATGTTCAGCGCTTTCTTCTTTGCAATCATGTTCAATGCTATCTTCTATCAAATGAATGAGGCTAGTCTCATCCCTGTATACATACTCGTTCCATTGCCGGTATTTTTTAACATGCTTTTTCTGCAGCCTCGAATCTTTCAAAGGTTGGTGCTCCTTTCCAGCATCGTCAATATCCGAATGGCTGCTTTTCTTGAAGTTGCCACCGAGTTTATCAAGGTCATAGAAGGACGCGCCGATTTTATCCAGAAATTGTACACAAATCTTGCGCTTAGTGGTAAAACTGTTTCCCAATTGCATGTGGCATTCGCCGAGAAAGAATTGTCGAACTCTGGTCACATCAGTTTGGAGAATTTCTGGAGTATCATGACAGAATGTGGAGTTGAATATTCAGCCCTTCGATTCAAGACTATGATTCAGAAGCTCTTTCCGGTGCTGAACAACGATTTCGGTACACGCAGATCTTCCGTTTGCTCAGCTTGTTTGAGATGGCCCGGAATTGTGCAACCACAAACACATTACTTGACAAAAGTCTCAATGGTTCCCTACAGCGTTCGGCGATGCTTGTCAATTCAATGATGGATGAATTCAAGACAAACGCTATCAGCCTTGATGAAGAGACACGATCACTGCAGAGTTCGCTTACACGGAAAAGGTCACAAATGTTTTTGATGCGTATCAGGAATAATTGGTCATCTACTAATAGCCACCCATCTGATGCTCACATCAGCTCGCATGAAGCTAGCCCGAGTTCTTTTATCGATCTGAACACGGATGGCAATAGCGTGAACAACGTCAGAGTATAGACGCAGCTGCATCGTTGCTGTCAGATTTGTTGATAGACATAGAATTTATTACATAGCTTTACTGCCGAAATCTGATAATTTGATAGAAGTTGTGCATTCGATTACAAACCCTTGAACACGTGTTTCTTATGCAAACTTGTTAATCTGTTTCTTTCACATACCCACCGAGTGTACCATGTGGCAGAGGTCCATCATAGACGGTTCTCTTATTGGATCAATTCTATTTCTTCCGTCTAATGCATTCATTCGCCTCGACTTCTCGACTGCTCACTGAGACATTGGATGAGACAGTCACGGATAAAGACAAGGAGACGGAAGATCCCGCGTCTTTATTCCAGATTGGTGACAAACTCGAAGTATGGCGTGTGATGTTGATGTTGTTCGTTTTGGTGTTTGTGGTCGTTGCTATTGAGCAAAGTATGCATTTCGTTGAGAGCAAAGCGGGGCCGTACCCGAAATATCACGAAATGTTAAGGAAAATCTATCGAGAATTGATGATTTTGGGCTTGATTAGCATTTGTATCAAATTTATTTGCGAGATGGGAATTTTTCAAGAGGAGAATCATAATCTGTTGGCGTTCGAAGCAGCTGATTTGACAGTTTTCAATGTAGCTTTGATCTTGATCGTTCAAGCAATTCGCATATTTTTCTGGCTCCGAACTGCTAATCATCGTATGGATCGTGATGAGATTTTTACCGCGCAAGATATTTTGGACATTGCAAAGGATCAATCTGCATGGCAACAGCCTGGAAGCAAAGTCGCAGAACTGCGGTCGTGGTGTCAGAATCGAATATTGTGTCGTCGATCTCCGCTCAATGCTTTCACTCCTGCGCGCTTCCGTCAAATCATACAAATGAGAACCCTTCGGCATTTCTTTTTACGCACATATGGCCTTCCTGAACTATTTCCATTCGCAAAGTATTTGAAACGTGTCCAAGATAATCAAATAAGCCACCTCATTGAGGTAGAACTTTCCACTTGGGTGCTATTCATGGTATTGCTTTTTGTGGTCGATGTCGGCGCAAGAGAATTGCAAATTGTCGACCATGAGAGTGAGTGCAACGCGATTATGAATGCTTTCTCATTCTTGACACTGGTTTTGCTTGGAGCGCATATAATCGTCTTGCAGTACCTCAAATTCTCCTTGAGACAGATAAATCTGGCGGCTGGGTACACTTCCGTAGAAAATAGCCGCCAATGGTTGCAAGAACTAGCTAAGATTGAGCATCGTCATCATCATGCGGAAAAAGTAGCCACAAATGTGATTGAAGCGATGCAGCATGTAGAAGGAGAACAAGAAGCTCGATATATGAACCAGCCGAATTTCTGGAACGCAAGCGTTTGGACATTGCTGCGGCTTCATTGCTGTAAAAGAAAAGAATTCAAGAAAGGGTCTGCCCACGAAATTCTGGTAACGATTGATTCTGACGATCTTCCACCCCGGCCAGAATTAATCATCAAATACTTTCAGCCTGGATTATGGCACTACGTTGTGAAAATGTTATTGATGATCAATGGCTTTTTTTGTGCCTTATTTTTTCAGCTGATCTTGCATCAACTTGTGAAAAAGTATCGCTCCATCGGTTTGACGGAATTACTGGGACCACTGCCTCTCGTTATCAACATGCTTTTCATTCAGCCTTCAATGTTCCGACACTTGGTTCTAGTTTCCAGTGTATTCCAAGTGGATGTGGTCACTCTGAATCAAGTCACAACAGAATTTAGCGAGATGGTGTCTGCTCGAGCAGAATTTGTCAGTACTCTTCGCCATTGCTTGCAAGAATCGAACCGATCGATCACAGATATACAACATGCTTTCCAACAAATGGACCCCGAGCAGACAGGAATCATCAGCATAAGCAACCTTCGTCATACTTTAAACTCAATTGGACTTCATTATACCACACTTTGCTTCAACCGCTTGGCAAAGGTCTTGTTTCGCGTTCGAAAAGACCAAGTGGAATATCTTATCATCGAGCGGCTTCTACGACTTGTGCAGGATAGAGAAGACGAGTATGCGGTCAGCGCTAGAGAGATTGCCAGTGATCATCTTCTCAAATCCCGAAGGTTTCACGATTGCGTGATTGCAGAGGAGGAAGAAGATCGAGTAAGCCGCTGTCTTTCCATTCGCCAGAGCAGTCGACGCCAAAGCTCGCAATTCCTAGACCCCACTCGGCCAACTTTAAACATATGGGATAGCGACCGAAGCATTCTAAGACGATCACGCGTTTCGATTGACTGTTACATCCATAATTTTGCTCTCGAGAGTCCTCAATCTTCGTACAATCCGATCCTGCAATCAACACGCTTTAAAGTCATCAAACAGCCTACCCAAAGCATACAGTTTAGCCCGATGTGTAGCTGACACATAAACAGCTGGATCGACGGGTTAGATTAGAAATTTTTGCTACGTCACACAACCTTAGACGTTCCATATTTATCAATCACCAATTTCGAGCCAAATAATACAGTACGCACCTTACTACAAATAAATCCAGAGTTTACCACTCCAATCCTTACGCTATGACTCAAAGCGTCATAAAAGCATTCCAAAACCGTCAATAAAAGCATCGATTTGGGTTCAATTTGCCTGCTGACTAGCGTCTTTCCTACATCTGGTACTGATCATTGCGAGAAAAGACCGAGCTGGATCTTGCTTTCTGTGCTTTAGATCTGAATCTCGGGCGGCCCTCAGCGAGCCAGTCATGCCGTTGATAACTATGGTTATTTTCTATTATCCGAATTGAACAAACGATGATACTTACTTGGGAAGACGCACGAGTTTCATTCAATCTCTTTTGCTGTGTCTACGGAATCGGAACGCTGGGAATGCCCGGGAATTTCGCACGAGCTGGCCCGTTCCTCGCGACCGCTGCACTTGTATTTATGGCTTTTGCCAATACATACGCGTCAGTAGCCTGCTCCAAAGTACTTCTGCAATGTCCGAGATCGGTAGGAACCTACGGAGATCTTGGTGAATGGTGTTTTGGAAAGGCAGGGCGCTGTATGGTTGTAAGCACTCAGATTGCTAACTGTCTGATGATACCGTGTGTATTTTTGGTGCTTGGTGGAATTCTGCTAGATGCCCTTCTACCAAACACGTTCTCCTCGTCCTTCTGGTCTATTCTCATGGCGATTACCCTACTACCGGTTTGCCTGATTCCAACCTTGAAAGAGGGAGCAGGTACCGCGTTAGCAGGCTGTATTGGAACAATCATCGCAGACATTATCGGAGTCTGTGTAGTACTCAGCGGGATGACCGGACATCCAACTATACCCCAGCCTGATCTAGATTTTGAGCAAGTGGTGGGGACTTTTGGCAACTTGTCTTTGGCTTATGGTGCAACAATTGTCATTCCAGCACTACAGCGGCAACACAGCGACCCAAAGCGTATGCCTCGGGTTATCATAGTAACCATGACACTCATTTCGTGTCTTTTTCTCTTGATTGCCTCAGCTGGCTACGCAGTTGGTGGATGTCAATTATCCTCTAATCTTCTTTTTGCAATTTACCCTGACCCAAGGACGGGTCTCAACTCGCTGGGATTTGTGCCACATAAAGGAGCTGTGGTGGTTGCATTCTTAGCGATGCAAGTGCACATTACGACAGCTTTTGGAATCGTAATCCATCCTGCTTTTTATTTATTGGAACGTACGCTGTTGGGGATGCATGCAGACAATAGAGCCACCCAAGATCTCGAGTTGAACTACATGGATGCAGCAACTCCTACCAACAATGCTATGATTCGATCTGAAAAAAATTCGGCCGTCTCATACATCACTTCGGAATCAGAGTTTGAGGATCAATCAACGTACAGAGTCGAGCTTGCAGAGTATCGTCAGCCAAAAATGGTTGTCAAGTACACAGTTTTACGAACTGGCATCTTAGCAGTTTTGGTGGTGCTAGCTATTCTGTTCAAGAAACGACTACAAGAATTTACTGATCTTATTGGTGCCTCAACAATGACTGCAAGCTGCATCATACTACCGATTGTATTCTACCTTCAGAAAGAATGGGAAAAAGTAACTATTTATGAGAAAGGTGGCGCGGTATTTATCCTTATAGTGTGTTCTCTTCTTGGTGGATACGTCACATACAATTCAGCCAAAAGACTTTTTTTCCCAGTACAAGAAGTGCTCAAGAGATTCCCATATTGCGCACCAGCGTACGAAAGTGTGATGTATTATATCACATTACCTCGTGAAGCCTGAGCTATGATTTGGAGGGCTTAGAACTCTCAAGAGTATAGAGGAGTATAGAGGCACATTTTGTGCGGGGGCTTGAACATAAATAATACTAATTTACTGCATTATATGCTATTATATAGAGGCACACTGTGCGATCAGAAAAAGTTGCACTTTAGCCACTCAAGCACTTTTCAGCGTTTTGCACGTTTTTTATTGCAGAGCCGCTGACTTCCCCTAACTAGCCGCCTATTTGAAATATTGATTACGTGACATGTAACGAATATCCGACAGAGTTGAAGTAATACCTAATGTACACTTATTTCAAGCTTAGTATGATCAAGGCAGTAGAGAAGAAAATACAGTCAGAACAAATCGTATCCAATAACTTAAAACTCCAGTGCGCTTGTGTACGGCGTGGATACCCAGGTATACATAGTTGACCGCAATTACTACAGTACAAACATCTTAAAAGGACTAACACACATAACATAAGTTGATCTTATAACCTCGGCATTTTACTGCACTAGCTTAAGACGCTGATTACAGACAGTAAGTGCGATCGAGTCTAAATGTTTCGTTTACGTATAGGACGCGCAGGTATAGGGTCCTAATCTTTTCAGTATGATGTAGAGAGCATAAAACGAAATGAGATCACTCTCTATTCTCTTCGCAGCGAAGAAATTGTACCCAAAGAACACACACGCTTTACTGTTGTCTCACTTTGAATTATTCTATCTGTCGAGCACCTCAACTGGAATACTTACACAATTCATAGTATAATCTATAATCCGAACACTAATTTTGACGATGGGCAAATCCTTTTTCACGCTTGAAGATGCCAAGATATCGTTCAGTCTTTTTTGCTGTGTGTACGGTATCGGGACACTTGGAATGCCTGGGAATTATTCTCGAGCTGGTCCCTATTTAGCGACCACAGCGATGGTCTTTATGGCATTTGCCAACATCTATGCATCCGTCGTCTGTTCAAGAGTCTTGTTGGGGGCACCACGAACCGTCAAAACGTATGGTGATTTGGGAGAGTGGTGTATGGGGAGTTTTGGGCGATATCTCGTCGTCTTGGCACAGATGGCCACTTGCCTTCTATTACCGTGTGCATTTCTGGTGCTGGGGGGAACCCTGTTGGTTGATCTTTTCCCCGATACACTCAATTCATCGGTATGGATCGTTTTCATGGCAGCTTCTTTGTTACCAATCTGTCTAACTCCGACACTTAAAGAGGGAGCCTCAGCTGCATTTGCTGGTTGTGCCGGGACGATCATTGCAGATGCCATTGGACTAAGTATACTACTTTATGGAATGCAAGGGCATCCAAGCGTTCCGAAACCAGATTTATCTTTCAAACAAGTTGCTGGAGCATTTGGGAATTTATCGCTTGCGTATGGAGCTGGTATTGTTATTCCTGCTTTGCAGCGACAACATTCTGACCCAACGCGGATGCCTCGAATCATTGTTGTCACACTCACATTTATATCTTGCTTGTTCCTCACTATTGCCACAACCGGATACTCAGCTGTTGGATGTCAAATAGCGTCAAATCTTTTGTTTACAATTTTCCCTGATCCAGCAACAGGGTTGACGGATATGGGGTTTAGACCTCACAAGGGCGCTGTGGTGGTAGCATTTTTGTTCATGCAACTTCACATCACTATCGCATTTGGTGTCCTCGTGTACCCAGCTTTCTACATCTTGGAGCGTTTGTTATTGGGAATGCATAAAAAAAAGAAATCTATTGCAGAAGGGGGACATCCTGATTATCCGGAGCATTCGACTCCAAGTGCTGCAATAATAACTCTTGAACAACCTCTAGAACGACGATTGAGTAAAGCTTCAGTTACCTCGTTTGCTGACTTGGAGCAAACATGCGATGACGAGGATTCGTATGATGCTGAACTTGCAGAATACAGCAAACCGGGCAATGCCATCAAGTATGTACTGTTGAGAGTTAGTGTGGTTGCTGTCTTGGTTGCTCTCGCAATAGCTTTCAAGGATCACTTTCGTGAATTTACCGACGTTATTGGGGCATCTTCAGTCACATTGACTTGCATCATATTACCAATTGTTTTCTATCTCAAAACAAACTGGGAGCAAGTTTCCTGGGTTGAAAAAATTCTAGGCTGCATCGTTGCTCTTATTTGTGGGTTCTTGGGGTGCTACGTAACATACACATCTGGTGAAGAGCTTTTCTCTTCTACGAAATCATCGGTCAAGTTCCCATTTTGTTCACCGGAATTTGAGACAGAAGTGTACTACAACGCTTCGGCGTTGAATCAACCGACTACTTTCGGACTTTAAATCGCTCAAATCATTTAATACTTTGAATACAGCTTTTTTGTCCATGCATGGTATTCTACTCTCGACTATGGCTCATACCCGGTACCCTGCCAGCGGCAATCCTTTCGTAACAGCTTCCAAGCCTTGATGAGCTACAATTCGCCGTCTATTCGGCTTAGAATTTGTTGTCGGCCGACCTGATACTTTAAAGAAGAGCTTAAAGATGTAGGAGACTGACTTAAAAGGCTTAGAGGACCGAGTCATGAGCGTGAATTGATAGTCAGAGCCCCCATGAGATGAACCGAAGCGAGATTGGAGACAAGTGAGAATGAATCATTCCAATAGTGCTTTTACTGGGGAAGCATTCATTTCGGAATAATATCTAGAAATACAGCTTTTGATTGTTGAGATAGCGCTGAGGCAATCTTCATAAACCTCATCCAGTAGAACTTTCCTGCATGTCATCAGATGAACTTGGATTCGGACTTTGAATGACAATCAAAGCATATTCCTTATCTGGCAAAGAGGAACAAATGGAGAAGATGAATTCACTATCAAAATAAGCCTTTACCTGGTGCTATCATAATCTCGTGCTTTTTTGATCGGATACGTAAAAAGGTGACATCATTTGTTGGATCAAGAGTTCGTATAGTGGACTTTGCTTTCGCTGCCAGTTGCGATATCAAAGCTGCGTGATCCGTTGCGAATTCCTCGTCGTTTGTGCTCGAGTAGATAGGAATCCCTTCTTGATTCACTATTAATACCGCTTGTACTCCTTTATGGCTCTTCAGTCGCTTGATTGTTTCTTCTGCTTCGTACCCGGGCTACGAAATCGAACTTCATTTACATTGTCGCGCTCCTTTGACCCGAATCTTACCATCGTGCAGACGCGACTACTACAGCTAATTATGTCACAATTTGTAATCTAGGATGATGTGGAAACGCTATCGCTGGGCAGCAATTCTCGCGTGTACTGCGTATAATTGGACACATGCAAACTACAGGTGAATTTAGCTTTCAATTTATATAATCTATGCTCCATTTCTTCAAGAAAGCATTATCATATGATGCGGTAAATGCAACATTCGAGCAGCCATCGAATGCCACTCCGACCAAGACCTCATCGTTGATTCTCTGTGAATGCAAAAGTTCGATTCGAGGCATCTCCGCATCATCATTTAGTTTCCACACATTCATAAAAGTGTCTTCGCCCACCGTGACGAAATATGAGTCAAAAGCATCCATGGCGGTGAGTGCACGAGCATGTGCGACAAGTCGTGCATAAAGTTTTGCATCAGATGTTTTGTGCAAGTGAATGAGTCCATTCAGAAGCCCGCAAACGAGCCAATTGTCATTGAGGAACCGAAGAGCGGTCACGGAGTAGCCGTCTCCTTTGATTCGGTGCAGAATTTCAAAATCATTGCTTGGATCATACAGGATAACCGTGCCGCTTTCATCAGACGTGGCCAAAAGAGAGCCGCTAAGGGTGCTTTCGGCACTGCAAACAGCGTGTTCATGACATGCCACTGTACGAAGTAGCTCAATTTCTGGAAGTCTGCTTTGCTGCACCGCATTCCTCGTTCCAAATAGCAAAATATCGCCACTAGAAGTGCCTACATGGAGATCAATCACTTGCTTTGCAAACAAAATCTGATGGGCAGCATACCCACAACTAAGAATATGTGCTGCATCACTTGGAGCGCGGCAATTCCACGATAAAAGTTATAATTGCCTACTGCATAGAGTACGATGGTGATCAATCCAACATCAGATTACATGCATGCATGATAACCTTTGGGCTGTACTTCATTCGGCGAGGGATATTGGAAAATTCTCTTTCTTCCTCTCAAAGCAAGGGCCTTGGTATAACACAAGTTCATATATATTGTACCGGAGAAAAAAAGCACTCAACCTGCACTCCAGCGTCTGTGGTAGCCACAATCATGCTCAGAGTTGGTAAGGAGCATATTCGAATCTGGTGGATCACCCCATCTGGATCCGAGGACCATTTCTGGAACTCCTCTAGCGTATCCACATGGACAATCTCAGTGTTGTGTGCGTAAATCTGATACAAAAACTCGCGTGAGAGCACTAATGCAACTTTCCAAACGACCAACGAACAATCACGTCTTTTTCGATAGAAAGGTTCTGACATATATGCGAGACGGATGATTTTGTTGATACTGTCTCACAGTCCGCTCTGCAGCTTTGCATTGAAACGTCTTTGGAGTGTCTTTAGATCCCACGTGACGTTTTGATTATACGATTACAGTATCTATGCCTCAGAATACGGAGTGCCTAGGGTCGCGATTTTCTGACAAGGAATTGCCGATCGATTCGTGGAATGATAGTTAGAGACCTACTTTAATTCCAAGCGACTCAATTGGTCCCGGAAACTTCGTTTTGGCGTTCGATTTCGTAGGGTGAATGCTCTCCAATTGATTTTACTCACTGGAGCTAATGTTAGCATGCGACACTCGCTTTTAGCAGCTTCTCTAGCACTTTATCACAGCCAAGCTTAAAAAAATGGGTTGACTTTGTGTGCTCTAAATTCGACGACCAACAACTTGTTATTTATGCTACTTTCCTGAAGTCAATATTGATGGTTTAATCGATCAATGTTCACTAGGGTGTAGGTAGTACTCCTATGCTTCTCATTGTCCAGGGAATGCTAAATATATGTTGTATCCAAAGGGGTCAAAGTAATGCTTCTTTCTGCGGTATATTCTCTTCAGGAGATACGTGCGAAGGTATTGTACTTTGGGATGCAAGACCTTCTCTGGCACTACTAAAGTAGGGAAATCTGCGTAGAGACTGAGAAACTTTAATACAGAGAGCTATCTATTGCATACCTCGGTGCAGATATTCATTCCAGATCTCAGAGTGATCACTCATCTTATTGAAGTTCTATCACGATTTAGAGATGTCACGGGACGACATGAAGGAGCGATGAAAACATACCCTGTTCGTAAGGGTGAGTCTGACGAAGTCGCTGCAACGTAGGAAAAAGCTGATATTTTGCAGCACAGGCTGCGTCAGTCTGTCGAGTTCAGGCGCCATATCGGATGCAGGATGGAGTAGGCCATCAAAATAGTTGAATACGTTTCGTTGTATTCTGCACCTCCAAAACAAGGTCAATCGATTACCGGGAATATCAATTTAAATCTCGACCTCGCTTTCAGGAATTCTTTCCGACAAGTCGGCATCCTTTTCATAGTGGTATTGTTGGGAGCTTCTTTCTTCGTACTTGGGATTCTATAAGTCATATTTATGATGCCTTGATCATAAAATGACAAATCTTCATATTCGCCTCACTCTATGTCGAGTCGGGAAGATTTGCTTTCTGATACAAAATGGAAATACATCTTGTTCTCAATGAGCATACTTCGGACCAAAATTGGACATGCAGTTGAATTATCTACGGCACCAATCATCACCGATGCCGAAGAAGTGATCAATAGGCACATACACTGTATCGCTGGAACAAGATTGAGTGTTTCGCTTTTTTCTGCTGCACCCATCAACTTCATTATTTCCTCTTCATTCTGGATTTGCCAGTGTTCAGACAAGATTTTGTGCACCTGGTAAAACACTTCTCGAGCTTTGCCATCATGTAGGTCAGGTGTGTCAATTTGGGTATGGTCCATGTCACAAACTGCCCTTTCTTACCAAGATATTAACTCCTCACTTTATTACCCCCACTAATTGTATACACTAATACCATATACAGTACACATCAACTCTGTCCTGTACCTGTAATGTGTTGACGTAGATCTTTATATCTCCCCAAGATATAAGAAACATCTCACTTACTGTATGCATCTCAAATCAGCTGAAGCGAATGCGACTTGCCACTTTTTTCTAACTCAAACAATCTTTCATTCGGATGACTATGAGAAAGTGTTGTGAGTCAAAACTCTAACTTAATGCTTTTGCTGATTGAAGGGGTGTTCAGCTAGGATCGCAAGCGTCAATGCTACTGTTTGCAAGTGCTCGTCATACAAAGTGAAATGCGTGGGAAAAAATCTTGTCTCAGTATACAGACGTTACAAGGTCCCAGGCTGACGTAAATTAGAATTGTTAGCATGATTCTAGTCAATTCGGGCTAACAGCAGTCTAAATCGGACAGATAGACCGTTCTGTAACATCATGACGCACTATCACGACAGGATCGCATTGCTCAATCATCATATGCAATCAAATTTTGTAGAATCTCTCTGATCGGGTATCTACTAGAAAATAGAAGTCAAGGAGCACGAGTATCAGTATTACATTCAGTTGACTTATGGAAGGCATGTGTTGCCAAACCTCACCAAGTCTGCCACAATTATCCAATTCTGAACTCGTTTGTATGATCCTACTGATAAAGTGTCGTCGATAGGATCACCACAAATCTACTCTCAAGTCCTCCTTGGTTTACAGCTAATATAAGAGCTATCAATTTCTACGTGCAGAAGCAGCTATTGCCAGGGAAGAGGTCGCGTCAATCAAAGGCGACATTTCACAGTAGAAGTGTATGATTAGCCAACCAGATTTGTTGAACGATAGGTTGTTCCATCAAACCATTTCTAGAAATTGCCGCAGTACTGGCCTCGTTTGTATACCGCTGATTTAAGTGTCGTGAAATTTGGTAAAAAGGCGGAGGTCTCTATCATAAAGCAAGCTTTTTAACCGGGGAAAATCTAGTGCTTCAATTTATTATACTCTGTTGCTAGAAGTGAAGAACTACTGTCGACATTAACAGCGGCCCCCGTTTGCTTAACCCACCTTCAGCAATGGGAAAACGTCAAACAGCAGATGTAACGACTTCTTAACTTCTCGAATGCTTCGGTAATGTCTATACGACATCATGAGGGACAATCACGAGTCTCTTCAATGCTTCACGTGCGTTATCGGAAGTATTTCTTCACTTTTTTTGATATTCGCCTGAGTTTTTCAAAATGGATGCCGATACAGCAAAGTATGCTGTCAACACGATGGACGATGAAGCGAAGAAATATTGAGCAATTTATGTGAGAAAGCGAGAGTGGTTGATGCAAAAAATTATGTGCTTTGTCAGCTTCACGTATCCGTTACCTCATGTCCGTATTGTGCAGTCGGTAATAAATACACTATAGGGACTATAGCGTAGTCTTCATTTCCTCCTCTGGATAGATGTCGTATCGTGTGAATGGACTGTCCAAGAAGCTTTCCAATCTCAAATCCCATTAAATTTTAGTGGGTTACGTAGCCGTTGCGTGCTACTAGAGTTTTAGGATAATTGGGACATTGGAAAAGTAGTGGTATTCGCTTGTATGGCAACTCACTTCAGTTTTTACGGCCTAATACCTTACGAAGAGTCTAATTCTAGGAAGATTGATACACATTCAACACGTCCACACAAATCATCTTATTCACGTACTTCAAACTCTTGTTTCTTCGAGCAAAAACGGGTGTAAAAAGCCAGCATTTTCTAAATTTTTCTTCATGAGTTGGTGTAATGCACGCCATCAATTCAAAGACATTGCGATGGGTAAATTGATCCACTTAGCACAGGTTTCTGGCAAGAGCGTAAGCATCAGAAAGCCGGTTTTTGACTGGCAATTGCGAGAATGTACGATACATGTTGGATCACCAGAAATACTCACATCCATATATACCTCAATTACAATATTTACAATATTTAGCTTGAACAATGACACATCGTCGAGATGCTCGACTGAAGCAGATAAGATACGCTACAAGAATCTCTCCGTCCTCAACTGCAGTTTATTGACGATAAACGCTTAACACATAGTCGAACATTGCAGCTGAGCATCTGCAGACTAGGTGAGACTCCTTGGAACCAGTAATTGTGTACTAGATCTACCTTTATCCATCAATCACTATGATATAAAAGTCTGCTGATCTTGTTCGTCTTCGTGCTGTGGTGCTTCTCGAAGTTCTAATTTGGCATGTGTGGTTTCTGTACAAGCGGCCTCAACATTACTCTTCATCTTTGATTTCGACGCACCGAGTACCGCTTTGAGAGTGTCAAGAATACTGATATCATTATCCTGTCTGTATGATGACATTGGTTCCATCCTCCGACCAGTGAAGATTGTATCTTTCGGTGGTGCTTTGGATCGATCGAGATATTTTCGTACCCAGCTCACAAACCAAAAGTGCTTGCTTGCCAGATACGAGCTTTCATCATTGTTCGCTTCGGTTGCCCGGTCAAAAGGACACAACTTGCCCGACACGAGGAGTTCTCGCAATATGTCCGATTTTTGACATCGTTTCAACGTGAACTGCACCAGTGCGAATGTCAGGTGCGTCAACGCATCTTGCTCCCGGCATTTGTACGCAATGCCAAGAATTCCACAGCTACTTGAAAATAACAGTGTGTACCATGCTTGCAATTGCTCTGATTTTGGTCCGTTTGCTCTCTCGAGATGATTCAGTATAGTATCCAAAATGTGAAGAAAGACATCAAACTGGTCCATCTTCACACACTCCAAGACCTTCATCAGGGTAGAGACCATTCTTTTTAAATAAGTTAGCGCTCCTTCTAACGGTAGACTTGAAATTGACGTCATTACTGTCCGTGAGTACAGTTTGCTGATCTCAGGGACTAGCAGATTGTGTTGGATTGTACACTGCAATATCCCGGGAAGTAGGAGCAACTCCGGATCGCACGGGCGTGAAACCAAATCGCAATCACAGAGCAACCGGATGATTGCAAGCTCCAAACGAATAGTGGATGATCGAGCACGCGAAGTCAATCTGAAATCGATGCGATCTGATCCTTCCAGAGCTCGATTTCTTTCCTGTCTACTTGATCCGAAAGAGCTGTGCAAAGTAAGCAAGAATTGATTCGAAAATGCTTCCACGTTGAATAGATCAGCTCTCAAAACTGTCGGAAATTCTTGTATCAGCCTCTTTAGTGCCTCTCCAACTTTGGTAATCCCTACAACAAGAACCTCAATTGGAACAAGACTGACTGACATGGAATCCTCAATTTCGTAGCATGAAGGATGGTTACAGAATACTTTTTCCAACGACGTTGTCGGTGCAAAGATAGTAGATGAGATTTGCAGTGGATCCACGACACTGATCGCTTTACGACACCAAAACATATCTGCCATGTATGCGAGGTATTCCTTCAGAGCCCTCTCGACTAAACGATACGAGCTGATGGCTACAAGTCTCTTTAAACAGGCTGCCGAGATTATTTCCCATGCTTCTCTTAGCGACAGGTTGCTCTGTACAAGAAGAATATCTAGTAACCACGTCCGTGCGATTGATAAATCATCATCAGACAATCCACCCTCATGCTTGCGTATCGAGGCCTCTTTCACGCGAATCAAGACCAGTTCATGCAGAACCCAGCACGAGAATAAGACAGCTTCTTCTTCAGCTGCACCTTGTACCCATTTTAAGATTGAGTCTGATAAATACAGGATCCAATCGCTGCTGTTGGTGTAGCTGCTTAGTGAAAATGATGGAGCTATTCCGAAAAGCCATTCGCTTGCTACCTTTGCGGCGGAAAGCCCAGCTGATTTCACCACTGATAGCATCTCATAAAGATCATTCCAGGTCGCTGTATCTCCTAGAAAAGGCTCATCGCCAACAAATCGAGTTTGGCTTGGAGCGATCATAGAACGCACGCACAATTCACCCAGAAAGGCAAGGTATTCTGAGGACATGGTGGTTGCTAGAGATTTTCGGAGATAATTGGCAACCTGTATGGAAGTCAAAACTGATCTTAAGGACGGATTTTTCTCGCATATTTCATGGTGTAATAGCTGCTTGTCAGAGTTTCTATCAAGGTCCGTGTCGACAGGTTCGTAGAATAGAACGTAGGCGCTATGCTTTCGGGCTTTTGGTACTGATATATACCGCCGAGCATACGAATCCCATTCAATTATAACGTCTTGGCCTCCAAAGCATTCCTTTCCAATATTTGAAGGTTCGATCTTTCGAACAAGATGATCGTTCCATTCGTGCCAGCCTTCCTTGAGCCCAGCATCAATGTAGGAATAGTAATGGCCAGCATCTGCTGTTCCCACGTGGATGACGATTCCCCGAAGCCGATAATGCAATCCATTCTCACCTTCTGCGTCGTTTGTATCTTGACTAGTGAAAGGCTTCATGTCAATTTCGAATGGAAATTCGAGCGCATCATTGCTTTTATACTTTTCCATCGTATTAAAGTCAAAAGTAAAGCGCTTGAGATGGAACACGAGCACGTTTGGAAGTGTTTGTAAACGCACACGTTTAATCGCGTTCACTTTCTGCTGCTCTTGCTCGCAGAAGTATGCATTCGAGCCGCTCAGGTTCTCCTCCTGCACATACAGCTCCAAAGATTGTTCCAACTTGCCTTGATTCGTGACCTCGAGACTCAGCGCAAAAAATGGTTCCTCACGCTCCGAGGTGACTCCGTGCTCTGTCGTGATCTGATGGACAAGCTTGCCACCAAAACAAGTGTCAAGTGGATTGGATAGCCCAGGGGAATCACCAGACTGGAAACTATGTTGCGTGGTCTCTAACAGGGTTTTCAGACGGTCGAGCAACATGCAAAAAAACTCATCCGCGTCCATTTGCATATCGAGATTCGTAAAATTCCCTTCCAGATCGGTGTGTGATAATGCAAACCAGGTTGGATCGACGGCAGTAGAGTTGGTGAACGCCATTGCGGCAAACAGCCTCTGTAGTTGATTTAGTTCGTCTAGCCATTGCATCGTTGTGAGGTCACAGAGCTCTTTGTTCATTTTCGATAGAGCGAGTGTCAAAATACCACGACAAAACGAAGGGATCATGAATAATTGCTGAAGAAGTGCGTTCATGTAGCAAATTGAGCCTGGATTTACGAGCCCAGGAGACAAAACAGTGCCTTCTTCAGCCTGCATCTCTTGACTGGGCTCGCAGTCCCAAGGTTGATGATGCATCTGCAGTGTGATCGATGCCGCTCGATGTAGATTTCCCACTTGTTCGAATATCTTGTGTAAAGCAGAAAACGCTTTCTTCCCGTCGTGAAGTTCGGTCGAGCATGCAGGCGAAATCAGATTCAGTGCAAGTTGGAAGACTTCGTGACGAGATTCTGCGGCAGAAATGCTCAAGGACGGAATATCGACTATTACATTGGCAAACTTTTGATCTGTACTTGAACAATTTATCTTTCCAACAATGTGCTCATAGAACCACTCATTGAGATCCCAATCTGCAAATTCGAGAATGGCCGCGGATACGGCTTGGCTTACATTCGTCAGCAGTACAAGTAGCTTCAAAAGACCGTCCCAAGCCTGCTTGGTTCTTGGCACTGTATTTATGGTTCGCAAGCATGTCACCCATTCCTGTGGAAGAGCTTTCTGTAGTAGAAAAGGCTCTAGCATGAAAATTATCTCATCTGCATCCATCCTCAGCGCTTGCTTAAGAATTGTGGTGATGAATGTGAGAAGGTCGAGTTTCTTGGCAGCTACATTATCTTTTGTCACGTTCAAAGATCTGATGTACGGTGTCACCAACTGCACAGCGTGCATTATAAATTGCTGGACGAGCATCAGGCCTCTTGCATTCTTACAAGCGCTTCTTGTGAGCCGCCCTAAGATCAGCATGCCTGAGCTCCGCGTTTCCAAACATGAACACTTTGTAAACAGAGAATCGAAGAGAGACGATAAGGCCATGTTCCCATCCGTTTGGAGAAGGCCTAGGCATGAATCGGGTCTCGAGTTTGCCCCATCAAGCGCTAATTCTTTCTCGACCACGATTGCAAAAAGTTGAAGACTGGAGCTGATCAGCTCGTGTTGATCTTTTGTCACAGACCCGGCGGTTGTACACAGCTGGCGAATGCGGTCAATGGTCAATGTCAGGAGAGTTGGTACCTTCACCATCTCGTGTAAATACTTTTTCAGTGTGGCTTGGACGAAGCGAGGCTCAAAATTGTCTGGAGAGAAGCTAGCGTTCTTCGGCTGTGATTGATCCAGATATGACGTTTTTGTGGTCTTATGACCAGATACGCTGATGAAATGCAAAAGCGTACATGTGAGCGCTTTCAAACAAGAAAATCCGAGGTTGCCAAGATAAAGTGACTTATGAGTTTGCAGTTCCCAGCTGTGTATCATGCGACACAAGTGCTCCAGACCACCCGAAACAGTGAAGGTGTGGGTCCACTTCCATCGTAAGATCTGCTGGTTCTCATAAGTAAAGTCTGGTGTTAAGCAAAGTCCTTCAAGAATACGGAGTGTGTACAGCAGTCGATGTAAATGTGCGATGTCGAGTAAAGCATTCCAATTGATATTCGATGCATTTTTGGCTGGATTCAGGACAATGATCTCTTTCAGAGTACTTTGATTGAAAGGTAATCGACTGAGAAGCTCCCACACTCGTTGACCTACGTCCGATGAGATATCCCAATCCATCAAGTCATATAAGATTGGGAAGTAAATAGGATGATTCGCAAGTTTTTGGCTGATTTTTGAGTAATATTGTGCATAATTGAACACAATTTTTTTCCAATTTTCGTTGTCAATTTCGGAGATGTCTTCTTCCGACGAAATCGAAGCTAGGACTGCTCCAGAGTCCAAGAAAGAAACGTCAGGACCTCCTTGGCTGGGCGATTGAAAAGTTGAGTCTGAGCGATTTTTCTTCATTGAACTCATTGCAAAATTGACATCATGATCCTCTCTCTGGTTCTCCACAGCGCAATTCTCTGTTTCTTCCTCAATCAGGGTGGGATTACCCGAGACCTCTGATACGAATCTCTTCTGACTCTCCGGTCTATTGCGATCGTCAAGAGGGAAGATCTCCAGTTGACGCAATCTACTCTCCAAGACTTTGGCACTAGAAGTTGATGTGGTCGAGTCTCTCTCGGGTATTGAGTTATCTTTTTTGTTTTTCACGCCGTATGCGTCTAAAAAGTAGCAAAGAAGATCCACACACCTCATCACAACTCTAATATCTCCATCGTGTCCGTCCTGCAACGTATCTGCACGGTCTTTGGCCCGAATCAAGCGTGTAAAACAGGATTCAATAAAAGTGAACTGATGGTGTAGAGAAGACGCAGCGTATACGGATATCAGAAACGAAGAAAACTCCCTGACTACCGGAGGATGTACAGCTTCAATGGTCATGCGCCACAATGTATCAATTCCATGCAGTGAACTCAGTTGCTCTTTATCACTTGACATTCTTTGGTTTGCCAGGTCGAAAACACGCTCAAAGCACTGAGCAACTGAGCTCGAGATGTTTGGTCCACAAAGATCACAAAACGCGAACGACAAGAAATAGCGCGCCAAGTCTGGAGTGAGCAGTTCGGTATGATCATCCTTGCTGATCTTACAGCAGCTATTGATCCATTCAAAGTACAAATTGGATCGACTTAGGGATGGATCCTTCGTAACTGCTGACCAGAGAGCAATGAGCTCTGTCTTGGAGATGCAAGCTTGCAAGATCCCGCACTGTTGCGATAATATCACGTCTACATTCCACGTTGCTCGCAAAGCGAGGAAGATTGCCTGATCCAATTGCTCGTCCAAACTTTCTTCAAAAATAGTTATCAGTTGCTTTACCAGAATAAGACTGAAGGTGTTCGAGCCCAAATCTGCCCGGGCAAATATCCTCGATTCGTGGAGACAATACATGAGCTGAGATAGCTCATCGCCTACATAGGAGATACATGTGAGTAGTGCTGTAAGCGCTCTCATAGCCTCGATCAGTTCGATTTGGTAGTTCGGTTGGCTTTGAAACATTTTGATATGATCCCAGCAAGTTTCAAAAAACGATGCAAGAGTGCGCTTCAACCAGTCCTTGGTCTTGCCATCTTTTGTAGACTTCTGAAGCTGTCCGTCCAAAATCTCACATAATTTCTCCATAAAGTTAGACAAACGCCGATTGCCCCAAAGGTATCCCAAAATCTCATCCACCAAGTCTTTTAGATTAAACTTTTCGGCTCGACGAGCGATCACGGAACAGATCTCTGCTACTTGTGCTTGCAATCTCACGTGAGGTTGGAGTGTGTTGGGCCGAATCAAATAAACCATGTCGCGTAATACCTGGGCTGAGCCTTGAGAGCATATCTCCAGTATTAGCTCATATAGAGGCTCTGATTCCTCTTTTCCCGTTTGAGAAGAGCGAATCGAGTGCACAACGCCACAGGTAGCGCTATCACGATACTTTTTCCAAATCTGCTGTAGCTTTGGCTGACTCAATGCCTCCATATCGATCAAGAACTTGAGCGTAGGCATACAGCGCTTCAAAACTTCGTCATGGATACTGTCAGAAAACAATGATAAAATCAAGTCGCGAGACTCTATCCATGATACAATGCCTTCTTTAAGCTTACTCGAAGCCTTGGTTGTAGTGACAAGGAACGAGGATAGATCCGTCAAGCCTGAGAGCTGACGCTCCAGTGAGACGGAAAGGATGAATCTTCGGTAAAAGTCGAGCCGAAGTATGGTGAAGGCGAGCAAAGCTTCCTCGCAGTATGTTGGGGATTCCAGTAGCCCTAAATCGATCTCATCCTGGAAGTCTTTAGGAGTCTCCTCTTTCGCCCGCTTGGTATCTTTTGCTTCCTTTCGCCCTGACGGAGAGATCTCCATCACTCTGCACAGCCAGAATTCAAGAATTTGCAGCAATTCCATCACACATTCACGAGACAAGCAATTGAAGTCTATCGCCGAAAGTGAATTTACATATGCGGTGGTCGCTTTGACAAGCGGGACAAAGTACTGAATCGCGAACGCATCCGTCACGTGCTCTTGTACAGTATACAGCGTACGGAAAATATACGGGAGTGCTTTTACTGGAACTGGAGGTCTTTCGTCTAAGCCCATGCATAAATCGACCTGCTCGGTATCGGGCAACGGTGAAGAGCCGCTCAGCACGTATAAGATCAATTGGAATCCTCCAAGTTCGCTCCAATACTCCAAGTTCTCAAAGAAAGCTGACTCGTGTTGCTGCTCGGATCGATCATGAAGCTCAATCACTTGAGAGTATAAGGTGTAAAACGGTTGCGAGTCGTCCAGAATCACACTTAGCGACTCCAATAAGGTATCGATTCCGTGTTCCGAATTCCAACCTTGAAGCAACCGAGATGCAATGATCTGAAGATCTTGCTGAAGAAATTGCATGAATTCTTGCAAGGCTTGAACATGGAGTAACAGCTGAGGCTGGGTCATGAATCGCAGTATGACTTGTGGCAGGAATTGACATTCATATCGCTCTAGTGTGCTGGCGGAGAAAGCATGGGTTCCTTGGTCGAGAAGCTGCTGACGCACACCGGTTTGATGCAATAGTTGCTGCATATGGATCGCCACAAATGTATCAAGATATACACTGGGTTCATCCGTTGTTTGCAATTCAATCAGTAGAGCTTGTGACGCTTGTTCAAAGTCCCTGGAGAGCTCGGCCATTACTTGATTATACATATTTGCTGAAAAGTTAAGATTGTTTTCTTCCTCCGAATCTGAAGTCTCATGCATCCGCTTTAATGACAAGTCGCAGGACGAAATTCCTTTAATATAGTTTTTGTCTTGGATGTCTGATAGTCTCTTCAGCACTGGCGTTTCGAGCAAATAATAGCCGTTTTCATTGAGACGTACGGCAGCTTATAGTGACCTATCAATCTCACGATAGTCTCCATGCGTCGTATAAGATTGCAGCCAAGCTTACAGCTTTTGTGACCAAGCACGTCTTGAAAGCTCATTTAAGCGCTCGCGGATTATTGAGGTCAGAATTGGCCCTCGTCGCGAAACAAAGAAGAGCCAAGCAGAACAATGGGGATGCATATTCTCCAGAAACGATACATCATGTCGCATTGCGGAAGGCAGACGTGATTTCTGTTGAGCGTATAATTGCCGGGTAGCGATGCTCATCAGCGCGATAGATTAGAGTTATCTTCCTCACATGCGACTTTGTATAGGGCACAAATTTCTCGACCACGTCAGCAGCTAATATATTTAAGCAGAGCTGATGCGATAGAAATTCGCGAGAGCAGACAAGACACTAGTCTAGTCCAACAGATTGAGGTATACGAGACGCTTTATTTTGCTTTGCTGAATGAATGTAGAGACTTGGAATGAAATTTTATAGATCAAATTCCAGAGATTACCAGCGATCGACTGGATGCTGGTTTTTACTGAAAAAGGTCAAATTCGATTCAAGGAAGCATGCAATATCGGTTGGACACAAATAATATCGAATTTTTCGGAGCTATATAGACATGCATGCTTCCCAAGACGATGCAGGCTCTATAGAGCAGAGTGGTGCCTTTCACGCTGGCAAAAAATCAAGGTTCTGATGATGCGGGAATGTAGAGTAGAGCCAAGGCTGAATGCAGGCACGCCATTGCGCGACTTGGTCGGAATCAGACAAAGCTACCAACCAAATCACGGAAAAAACAGGTGTTTGAGCTCTAGCTGAATACAATGTACTTTCTTCGATCCGCAGGGGTGTGTGCGGGCATCAAAACATCTTCAGATGAGGAATCCCCACCGCAGGTTGGCCAATGCGGTGTTCGTGCTCTATGAGTAGCTGATCATATGCGTAAAGATGATGCACTTCAGTGCCCACACAATCATAAAGCACTGAGAAACCGAATCAGCGTGAAGGATGGGGAGTTTGATGGTCACGTCTGCATTTCTTCCCAAGCAGCAATACTCAGCTACGTGTCATTTTTAAACTTTCATCCTTCTGGATACCTCGCCCTCACTCGTTGATCTTCGGTCATTAGCGTTTACACAGCTTACTCTTTACGATTCCTTTTGCAATTCACTCAGTCACAATGTGTATGCGTTCATCCCAGCCAGAGCCAATGTTTCTACGATTGCTACTCGATCCGATGGATGGGGTCAAGCTTCCTTCTGGATCAAAAGTGGTGTCCATGTTTGACGCAGCTATCAATGAAGGAGTGAGTCAGTGCACTTCCTTCCATAGTGAGTACTTGGAGCCTTTCGAGTACCTGGGGCCGCGCGGTCGCAGCGTCGAGAAAGAATCCCCACTGAGCCCAGTGTTTGGTGACTCAACGATGGTCGACACAATTATGAGCAGTTTGGAATTGGAACACATTTTGCAACAGCCTTTGTTCTTCGTCGACCAGTCAACATGTGAATCGTACAAGGTTAAGAGACTGCCCGATATATGTGTCCGACGCCCTGGCACGTTTTTGAACAAGGATGGACGATGGATCAAAGGAAAACCATGTCGTGTCGAAACTTGTGATAAAAGAGCTCAATCGAATGGCCTTTGCAAAGGTCATGGGGGAGGTGCTCGATGTAGTTTTGAAGGGTGCAATAAAAGCTCGCAAGGAGGGGGGTTATGTCGCGCACATGGAGGAGGTAAGCGATGTCTGCATGAAGGATGTCAAAAGGGAACGCAACGTAATGGATTGTGCTATTTACACGGTGGAGCTCGCCCATGCAGCGTGGAAGGATGTGATCGAAAAGATCGTGGACATGGTAAATGCTTTTCACACGGTGGTGGTCGCCGGTGTCAGCTGCCTTCTTGTGCCGCGACTTTGCGGCGTGGCACTTATTGCCAAGTTCACACGATGAAACGTTGTTAGATATTTGGAAATGTGTTTTCCCATTTGGTGTGAGGTGCTTGCGTGTTTTTCGTATAGAATCATGTGATGTAAAAGTTGCTACAAAATAAAAGATAGAATTTGACTGCGTTTGCTAAAAGACACCCGAAAGTTTGACAAAATGCCAAAACGCGCGATTTCAAAAGACCATTTAAACAAAGAGGCTGACCAGCTCGATTGTATTGCCATCTTACGACGTGGTGCTATTACAATCTGGCCTGTAATGCCGATACAAAGGAGAGAAAGTTTATGTGAGGTTCCAGAAACGCACACAAGCATCGTTTCCGACGGAAATCAGCTTTTCTTCCTCGAGGAATGCCACACTGGTGACTCCTTCCTTGTGTGTAAGGTGGAAACAGCGTTTTGTTAATGGAGTTTCCACGTTCCAGATGTAAATGCTTTCGTCCGAGGAACCAGAGACTATATACTTTCCACTCGGTGACCACGCCACGCTGGCGATTCGTGTGGTGTGATAGACCCAGAGTTTCTCGATCTTTGGCTGCAAGGACGCGATATCCCACACGCGGACATCCCGCTGGGTATCCCCGGCCGCCAAGTATCCGCCATCAGGCGAGAAAGCGAGGCATGTCACAGGACCTAAATGACCAGCAAGTTCACCAACTCCATGCAGTGATTTGTCCCTCAGCTCAAACAAGTGAATCACGTGGTTTCCCTGGGCACCCACGGCAATGAGGCTTCCCTCCGGGGAAATAGCGATGCAATTTGGCGTCCAATTAATAGAGAAAGTTACTAGCTTCAACTCGTGATTTTCTTCGTGAACGACTTTGAGACCCTTATTTGTCCCGACGACGGCTAGCAGGCTGGCCAATGATGGTACCATAACAACACTTGTCGGTTGGCAATCGAGCATTTTGCTTACTCGATACAAAAAAGAACCATCTTCTTGGACATCGGCGACTCGAATCGTATCGTCCCACGATACACTCGCGACTTGTTTCGAACTTGCGGCGATACCAGTGATTTTGCCTGTATGCGCACACCCACCAAGAACAGACGCGATTCGATCGTGCCAAGAACAAACAATAGAGTCGTAACTTCCCGTCAGTATCACTTGTCTACTAGGATCCATGGTCAGACTTGTAATGCTCACTTGATGACCTTGGATAATTCGCTTGGGTTGGTTAGGAGTCATCATGTCGAGATAATTGATATTCCCTGACAAACTCAACGATAACATATAGTCATTTTTCCACACAACCGCCACTTGCATGTCAGCCAATTCAGGCTTCTTTCCACCAAAACAGAACGTCTTGATTACCGAACGTGATGACACATCCCACAACACGACCGTTTTGTCCGCAGATGATGTCAGCAACTGCGAACCATCCGGACTCCAACAAACAGAGTAGATGGAGCCATTGTGTTGTGATGGGAATTTTTCCAATAGCTCACCGGTGGTTCCATCATATAGAAAAATCTCCTTATCAGAGCCCACACTGATCGCCAAATCTCCTTTGGGTGAGTACCGAATACAATTGGCATAGTTCTTATGACCATTGTTACTACAGTGTAGGAAGGTGAAGGGTGGCCCTTGGTGTGTACAAACGTTAAAATCTTCGCTGGCAGTCATGATCCGGAATGGACGAGTAGGCTTGAACGCCACACTTTGAATCCGTTTCTGATGTCCAGTTATTTCCCCCAAGCTACTACCCGTGTCCCAAGCAAACACTCGGGCTAAAATTCCACGACTTTGTCCAACAACAACAATCCGTTTGCTCTCACAATCCCATTGCAAATCATCAACTCTTCCTGCCAAAGCGTTAACCTCCAGCTTCAGAATATGTTCTGGATGGTCATAGGACCTGTGTACAGAGATAGGTGAAATACATACTGATAAGAGGTCATCAAATTCTTACCAAATTCGAACTTTGCCTGTGGTATCTGCGGACGCGACCCAAAAGCCGTTTGGTGAGAATTGCGCTACTGTTGTGGGCTCATTGTGGCCTCTGTATACTAAACAGTCTGTCGGGTCCTCCAGACTGCGAACCACGACCAGCTTCCCGGAACAGTAAATAAGTTTGGGTTCTTTTGGGTGCACATTTAATACACTCGCAGCGCCACGAGTCGTTGTCGGGCACGGAGCTATAATTCTCTATCCAAAAGGGCATATGAACCACACACTTTTACGATAATAGTGTTAGCAAACCTCAAGCGCAGGATCGGGGATTTTCTCCATGTTGTGTTTTGTGCAGATTGGACTGTCTGGCCCCCTACCGGTTAAGTAAAGAACGAGAGCTATTCTTATCGAAAGAAAAGCTCAATAAGCATACATCGCAGTGAACATTTGGTGTTAATTTTGCTACGCTAAATCTGACTGGAAAGTGTGCCATGTTAAAGGCGTCGCTAATAATGACCAAGCATCGGAGGTGGAGTATGGTTCTGAGATGCTGAGCGCAAAGGAGCGTCATTTTTTGGATGCAGTAAAGCAGTTATAGGTGGCAGCCTGTTCCTTTGGATGTGTGATTCGTCCATGCTGGGTCTTTGCAGCACTGACATCGGGCTCCTGTTCCAGGACAAACGGCTTGATACACTGGGTGTATAAAGACTATAGGCCTCGTCCATGCACACGTGCGATGACGTATCTCTGACACTTTCTAGATGGGTGATGACATTGCTCACTGCTTCTTCTTTATGTTGTATCGATTTGGAGTCGAATCCGTGCAAAATAGATCGAAGTTTGGCTCTTTGCAGCGTCAGATGAGTTCGATACGACGCTTCTAGAGCACTATTTTTGCCACATGACGCCAATGATTCTTCAATTGATTCAATGCTTCGAAGAAGCCCACGCACTTGCCGATGTGGCCATCGAGAGACTCCATTTTTTCGACATATCTTTTTCAGCAATGTAACACATATACCAAAATGGGCAGCTGCTTCGGCAAGTGGCTTATGGAAATACGGTCGTAGCATCTCCAGTGTGATCATTTTACTTACTTCACATGCATGCGACCGTTTACTCGTAGTATGAGTTATTTGTCGTTTACTGCCCACCGAAGTCTGGTCCAAAGTTGGTATGCATGATGTTTGAAAGCTGTACAGCGGGAATTGGTCCGAATGTGGCTTCAGTTGATGGGCAACTGCCCCTGAAGACGTGTTTGTAAGCATATTAAAGCCGGGGTTGCACCTCCAAGTTTTACGTGGCTGTCGATAAAATGGGATTGGTAATATTGAAAATGAATCGAGTCCCTGGTAAGCTTGTCAGACTAGAGCTTTACTTTGTCCCAAAAACGTAATGGGTACGCGAGCGCAGCAAAGAAGAGGAGCAATTAGGAGCCGTGGAACTGAAGAGGATAGTGAACAGATTTCGTAATATCGGACTATGTATGGCCTCAGGTAGCCCATTCAAAAACAAAGTTAATTCGAGTGGTAAGTTCTCTTGCTCCATCGTACTGTCGCATGAAAAGATACGTTGAATAGGGTGCTCATAGCGATGACTCCACAACTTTAAGATCGATTATACGCTCATAGCTGACTCACACCGCATTGCGATGCGTTCAGACATCGATGATTGGACATCGGCATAGATGCGGAGTTGCGACAGTGTGGAGGGCAATTGTCATGGTGCAGAAAAGCGACCTATATTTTTCTTGACAGGTAAGGAGCAGAAGATTTGGGTTTATTGAGGCACACGACATTGAAGAAGCTACCGATTGTAAGTAAAACATGTATCGATTGTGAGAGAATAGTGTTTCGGTTATAAAGGAACCACTATGAACGTGTAGAAGACTTGAACAGCATCGCGCCTTCTTTTAAATTTCTATCCAATCAACACAATCAGTTGAGCATACAGTGAAGTACTTGGCCGAAATTTTCAAAAGCCGCTTCTTCATGGCGAAGGGTCACTTGTCGTTGCCCGACGGTGTCAAAGCTCTGCACTCACCCATAGTGAGGACATTGCGATACTAAGCAAAATCACTGTACGATATTATTTCGATGCAATCGGCGCACAAATCAGAGTCAAATGAGTCAGCATATCGGCTACTTAAATATTTCATCGCGTGTAAATAAGCCAGTTCTACGCATAGACTCAAAAAGGCCTAACAGATCAGAATTATATGATATGCACAACTGGCCTTATCGATCGCTCTGGATCTCCGTGATACGTAATCACTCGTAATGAAAATAAATGACTTGCTAAAACTTCAAATTTGCATATTGATCAAAATCGGATCGAAGTTGAATTATAATACAAAGTCTTTTCATACTCTGCGGCACAAAATGGGAATGGAATCGAATGATCTGGCTTTGTAAATAGCTCCACACCACTACGGTACGTCACATAACAGCCCAAAAGCGAGCATACAATCAAAATAACAATCGCAAACGTCTTCTCGTACAACGGGATCTCCACCCATAGTTTCTTGAGGTAAAATACAATAGGAAGCACAATGCAGCTGAGTGAGATACACGAAGCGCCAATAAAATCCATAAAATCGCTAAGATGGTCGTGAAAGACAATAGCAACAGCTACCAGACCGCCAATTAGAACAATTCGGAGTGTGATGTACTTGAATGCTACACTAGCGTGTCGATATTCAGCAAGTTCTTCCTCGTATGTGTAGTGGGAAGCAAGGAATCGATCACTAATGCTGACGAAAGTACAGAATCATCGGTCTGTATCACTCGCTTGCCAACAAGGCGATTTGTGGTGACTGCCGGGTTCTGTACACGTTCGCCTTCAATATCTACATAAACTGATTGCAGATGCATTCCAATAATCAAGCGCTCCAATGTGTAAAATGCTGGATGAAGAAAAACAGCAAATGCAATTGTGATGTGCAGTTGCATTCCCAGGTAGGCTAGAATTGCAACACCACGATCAGCCTTAAACCCCAAGACAGCTAGGCCAGTTTTGGAATCAGGAAAGATGGAAAATAGCAAATTGCCAGAGATTTGACATCCAACAGTTGAATAAGCCAAGACCGATAGTGTTAAAAAGAGGCATGAGATGAATGTCATTGTCACAAAAATGATTCGAGGCATTTTGGTTGGATCACTGTGCTGTCGTTGTAACGCGGATATTAGAACGCCAGCACTAAAGGCTAGAGAAAAATTCCCAAATGCACCCAAAACTTGCTCGATCCGGAATTCCGGAGCAGGAACGCTTGGATGACCTTGCATTCCACTCAGAAGAACGACGATACCGATGATATCGGCAACAACTGTACCAGCACATCCCGCAAACGCAGCTCCATCGCCTTCTTTCAGTGTCGGTGTAAGACAAACAGGCAAAACCGATATCACCATGATAATGAGCCAAGTCACTTGTGGAAATGTGTTTGCAAACATCGACGATAAAAGTGTGCCACCCAGCACCAGGAAAACACAAGGACCCAACAAACACACAGCCATTTGTGAGCTGACCACCAGAAAACGTCCTGCTTTTCCCATACACATTTCTCCTATATCACCAAATGTCCGCACACTAGCAGGTGCACACAGCATCACTCGAGAGCATGCGACCGAGGCATACACATTGGCACACGTCATGAAGATCAGTGCGCCCGTACCAATCAAAGGTCCAGCTCGTGAGAAGTTTTAAGGCATTCCCAATGTACCGATGCCATACACGCAACAGAACAAGTTTAGAGCGATTTTGAAATCCTCCACCGTAAAATACGAAGATTTCATGGCTTTCCAAGAATGTACGATGCAAACAAGACTTTGCACACCACAGATCACCAGGTATTACCTCCAATCTAAGTTGAGTTATCAATCGAAGAGAATCAATGAATCGAAGGCCTATCACATTTTGGCAGAGTGGGATTCCTTGCGGAGGGCGTGCTGAGTCGCTGTATACATTCCATTTGATTGGCTGAGGAGACATTTATCCGATAAGCACAACAGTTGATACAGCACGCAAGGACTAGGTGGAGGAAGGGCTGATATTGTTATCCGAAAGTATACTAATCTTTATTCTGTGCCCGACGACGCAGTTCCGCCCAACTCGTCTTCGATTTACTCTGGGGCGCTTGATTGTCAACACCAAAAGGACCATCGCGTTCTCTGTCATCTTGCTGATCTATAGAGAGGTTACGATTGAAAAAGAAGGGTGACTTTTTTGCTTCCTTGTCCTCGGCAAAGATTTCATCATTGTCTTCGACCTGGTCAACCTGAGTCGTCAATTTTTCACTTGCATCATCTTGCTGGAATTCCGCTCGTATCGAAGAATCGCTACGTGCAACGGTTAGCTGGATCTTTTATACGTCCTCAAACCTACTGAAAAGGATTGCTATCGTCAAATTGCCGCTGGATAGTTTGCAGAAATGTGTTGTCTGAAGGTAAGCGAGTACATAATCTGTTGACGCAACAGTTGAGCCCATCCGCAATTGAAGTGATTATATTCAACTACATGTGACGTGCTCGTTTGGCGAAGGGTGATTGGTCATCTGGTAGAAGGACCAAGGCTTGAAATAGATCGTGTCTGATACTGATCACTCCGTAGCTTAATCCAGTGATAGCGCTAGCTACTCATATCCCTGTGACGTCGAGAACACCAGGCTGGGCATTACTTACCTGCGACACCCAGTCCACCCATGACAACTCGCTTGCTTCCAGTATAGCGCCACACTATCAAAAAATCTCACTTTTAGGCGTCGAGTAACTCTGCTGCTATGGAACCTCCTACGTGCGGCCACCGTACTGCCTCCAATAAGAGCACCTATGAATCCACGTTTCTTTGCTATGTCCATATATTGCTGCACAACTTCTTTCTCTCCATCCGTCCTTACATATGTCTCAGGATGCAGCTGCACACTTAATGAAGATACCTTCCAATTGCCGTATCTTGATCGCCTTCAATTTCACTCTGAAGCGTTTTCATCGCGACGTCAATGTCTCTGTTCTTCATTTCCAATTATGTTTTCAAAATGTGCGCGCTCTTGCGTAAATTAATATTATTTGAATAATTCATCACACATTAGACTCATGCACTTATTTTCAGGATGAAAGCAGCAGGAACACATTTCAAACACCGCAGTACACTAGGAAAAGCATCATTCCACTAAAGATCAACGCTCACTGATTCTAATCCACAAACTATCGCATCTTACAGAAGCGAGCTGTGACAGCCTAAAGGAAGAGAGTCACCGTCGTGTCAGCAAAGTGCCAACTGTCGAGCACATCATGTTGAAAGTAGCTATCATTGCGATTACTATAACTATCAGGGAAATAGTTGAGTAGGGAGCATTTGACAGTCGACGCTTCAGAGCCCTGCTGAACCATT
This sequence comes from Albugo laibachii, assembly GCA_902706625.1. Lineage (NCBI taxonomy): Eukaryota > Oomycota > Peronosporomycetes > Albuginales > Albuginaceae > Albugo > Albugo laibachii. Next base: position 43,572 of record CACSLJ010000115.1, read on the forward strand.
TTGCATTTGGAACACGGAAAACCACATCATATGCATCCATCTGTTAGCTTTTGGACAACATTTTCGTTTAGTGCTTGCTTTGTTTGCATACCTTTGTACTTGGCCTTAATTTAGCTGCTAAGGTATGGACACTTACCCGATCGATCACCCATTCAATCACTGGAGGGTAATGCTGTCAGCAAAATTGGTTTGCCGGCAGCGTGAGGACAACAACAAAAATCCAGCGAATACAATCGAAATACAAAGCTATTGCAACCCATCGATGGTCTTGTATTAGAGGCACAAATTTCTACATGTTGTGATTATGGCATACATCAAGTAGGCACCCTCAAGCGTATATACGAGGCTACAATTCTACGCATCGCTTAAAGACAAACAGCCAGAATCCTGTCGCACGCAGGTATCAATTATTTCGACTTGATCAAAGATTCTGTGCTTTTCAATTTTGTGGAATCTTGGGTTAAAATTTGAATCGTGTTCATCATAACATTAGGCTCTACCTCAATACAGCGCTACCCGATTAAAGCACTATACAGAAAATATGTCGAATGTCATGTGACCATAAAACACTTTAACCTGCCAAACAACGTTCTTTTTGTATAGTGGAACATCGCAGGGAAATACAATCAAGTCATGATTCTAATTTCCAGGACTGTTGCTCAATACTGAATGCCTCTTCCTTACTGGAGAACGTGCAGAACGATGTATCATAATCGTTGCACCCACACAAATGAATTCACTGTCAAGCAGAAACTCAACCGCAAAGTCCACTTTTTCTTTTCCACTCCGTACTCTCCACACATTTATTTTCTCCCTGTTTTCATCTTGCAAAGACCATGTCGTTCAGCCTGAGTCTGAGCAAAGAAGACTTGAAAGTAGCTTTTCATCTGATATGCTGTGTGTGTGGTATCGGCACGCTCGGGATGCCTGGTAATTTTGCTCGTACCGGTCCTATTATCGGCTCCATCGCCTTTGTTTTCATGGGGTATGCCAACATCTATGCTACGGTTGCCGTTAGTAAAGTGATGCTTGAAGCGCCTCGGTCCGTTCAATCGTTTACTGATTTGGGAGACTGGTGTATGGGCAAAAGTGGGCGCTATTTGGTCTTGTGTTCGCAAATGGCCGTTTGCATTCTCACACCGTGCGTTTTTCTGGTTTTGGGGGGAGAAATATTATTCTCTGTATTCCCAAACAGTTTTTCTCGCCCGGTTTGGACGATTTTCATGGCAGTTTCGGTCATTCCAATCTGTCTGAAGCCCACGATGAAGGAAAGCGCTGGAATGGCGTTTGCCGGGTGTGCGGGTACCCTGGTCGCGGATGGAATTGCGATAGTGATGCTGATGAGCGGTATGGCGGGTCATCCTTCGATCCCAGCCCCTCCTTTCCGACTGGATCAGGTGGTCGGTGCGTTTGGGAATTTGTCACTCGCATTTGGAGCTGCGATTGTCGTGCCCTCTCTTCAAAGAGAGCATTCAAATCCGCGTCGCATGCCTTACATTATCACCATTTCACTCTTGTTTGTTGCAGCTTTATTCACCTGTCTTGGTCTACTTGGATACTCTGCAACTGGCTGCCAATTAAGTGGAAACTTGCTATTTATCATTTTCCCGGATCCCGTCACAGGGATTACAGCATTGGGATTCAAAGCAAGTAATGGTGCAGCTATACTGAGTTTTATGTTTATGCAATTGCATATCTCAATAGCATTTACGCTCATCATTCACCCTGCGTTCTTCTTGCTGGAACGTCTTCTTTTCAACATGCATGGAGAAGCAAAACCAGATATCATCATTCCAGAGCGTCTGGACCAATCGCCCTTATATCTGGCAAAAAGCGTTCAGTCGGATCGCCCGTCCTATCATTGTGATAACTATGTGGCACAGAAGGCTTCCTCACAAAGTTTTGTCATGGAAACACCCACGAAAGCTCAAAGAGTCAAAGTCATATTCTTGAGGATTACACTTATAACTATCCTTGTGGTGGTGGCGATTGTGTTCCAAGATAGCTTGAATGCGTTCATGGATTTTATTGGCGCCTCCGCCATCTCTACATCTTGTATTACTCTTCCAATTATTTTCTACCTGAAAAAATTATGGCCATCTGTACCAATGTACGAGAAGATTTCGGCAATTTTGATCGTACTGATCTGTGCCTTTCTGGGCTTCTATGTGAGTTATGCCAGTGGTCGTGATATGCTTGCCCAAAGTCCTTCGCAATTCAGATACCCATTCTGTCCTGCAGAATTTTCAAAGGAGCTTTATTACAACGCCACAGCAAGTCATACCTCCAACGTGACCATGTCCGTTTAGATGCTTTCGCTACAAAAATACATTTTTCTTTACGACCAATTCCCTTCTCTCTCCTGTTAGCTGACAAGTGGCTGATTGATGCTATTGTACATTCGCAACCTTTAAATAATGCACAAGTTTGACTGATGGAAGACGGTTTTGTCGGACAAGCAATCGTGAAAGTCGTAATTAACGCCTAGAATTTTCCGATACAAATCGTCGCATGTAAAATATGCGACGTTTGGGTGATGACGAGCTAGGGAGGTGCCTGACTATGAATCGCAGGCAGAGAATTGCAGCGTGTATACTGAACTAAAGCGATATTTCCTCGTCCACTTGTAACAAGTCGAGTGGTCGGATGCACAAGCAATTTGTAATCGATAAGTCGCAATAGTGTCAATAACAATGTAATGTTCCATAGCGTATTTGCAATAAAAATTTTATCTCATGTAACCAGCTTGAAACAAATGCACGTTATGTGATACAACCGAGTCGCTACGAATCACTTCTGAATTTACTTGATCGATAATATGGCGAAATCATCTACCACCTCAGAGGATGCCAAGATTGTTATCAGTCTCTTTTGCTGTGTATCCGGTATCGGGACATTAGGAATGCCTGGAAACTTTTCACGAGCCGGTCCAATTCTGGGTACAGCTGCTTTGGTTTTCATGGCATTTGCAAACATATATGCGTCGTTAGCCTGCAGCAAAGTGATGCTACGCGCTCCTGCTCATGTCCAGACACTTGGTGATTTAGGTCAGTGGTGTAGTGGTACAATAGGGCGTCATACCGTGCAAATATCGCAGGTGGCTGTGTGTCTGCTGACTGCGTGTGTGTTCCTGGAGCTCGGAGGTGACATGCTCAATTCGCTGTTCCCAGTGGCCTTTAGTAAAACATTCTGGATCATTTTTATGGCGGTATCCGTCAGTCCTTTGTGCCTGACACCGACTTTGAAAGAAGGTGCAGGAGTCGCGCTTGCTGGATGTGCTGGTACAATCATCGCAGATGTATTGGGGCTTACGCTGCTACTGACTGGTATGTCTGGTCATCCATCGATTCCACAGCCTGATTTAAATTTTGATCAGATTGCTGGGGCATTTGGTAATCTATCACTCGCTTACTCAGCAGCTGTGGTGATTCCATCGTTACAAATTGAACACAGTAAACCCGAGCGCATGCCTTTTCTTATCGGAGCGACACTCGGAGTCGTCACACTGATGTTTTTTGCAATTGCGGCGACGGGATACTCAGCTGTTGGCTGTCAAATATCAGGAAATTTATTGTTCAGCGTATTCCCCGACCATCGAACAGGACTTAGTGCGCTAGGCTTCAGACCCCATAAAGGTATGGCTGTGTTGGCGTACTTGGCGATGCAAATGCATGTTACTATCGCCTTCTCAGTATTCTTGCATCCGACATTTTACATGCTAGAAAGACTTCTACTCGGAATGCACAAGCCCAAATCGGTGGATCCCAAATATTACAATCTGGAAACAACCTCTGGGCAATTGCATGAGATATGTGTCACACCAGAGCGCAACGAGACCAGCGTGCAATCTCTTCCGATCATCACAGAGCATGAAAGCACTTATGTAGAAGAAGGCGAAGAATACACAAGCTCCAGCAATATGCTCAAGTACGTCGCACTTCGACTGACACTGGTAGCACTCCTTGTGATCACTGCGATCATCTTCCAGAATAAAATCAACGAATTTGCGGATTTTACGGGCGCATCATTCATATCCATCAGCTGCATTCTACTCCCGATCGTATTCTACTTGCAAAAGTTATGGAAGGAAATTCCTTTGTGGGAAAAAGCTGCTGCGATTATCGTGCTGATTGTGTGCGGGGGCTTGGGATCGTATGAAACGTACACAAGCGGTCGAGACCTAGTGGTTCCTGATACAGACAAACCCGACTTTCCATTTTGCAGACCGGAACTCGAAGACATAGTATATTACAATGCAACCGCAGTGCAGCTAGGTCAGCAGACAGGTTTTCCACCAGAATTTGCATATGCTGATCAGTTGTTCCCACCGAGCTACTTTCGGTAGAGCCATGGAGGTGCTAGTTTTCATCGATATTATTTCTTAATTTTCATTCAAATGCAATACAGATTCCCTACAAAAATAGCTCTGTCAGATACTTTTGATGGCCAGCATCTGACTGGTTCTCTTCGTCTTCATTTCCAGGCGGCTCGTCTTTGCTTTCTTGATGAACGGCTGAGCACATTGCATGTACGTCACTAATTGCAACGCTGTCTTCCACACGAGTTGTCAACTTTCGCTTTTTGGAGCTTTTCGGACTTGCTGTCTTGGACTCAAACTCTACTGCTTCTAGTTTCTTCATTTCTTTTCTCTTGCGCTTGAGTTTCCGATAAAAAAACTTGAGCGCACAGTCTTCACATACGCGTATCTTGACCAAGCAGCGTTTCACTTGATCTTCTTCTTTGTATCGGAACAATACTTCATAACTGTGTAGTCCGCTGGCTTCCTTACAAGTTTTATTGGCGCATACAAATTGTCCTTTTCCTTGTAAAACTTCCATCTCTGTTCGCCATCGCATTCCAATTCGATTCTCCTTATAGAATCGTAGATCGACGATAGCGTACTCCCGAAATAAGCGCTGATAGTACGCAATACTCATTCGAATCACCCAATTATCGTGAAATTGTTCACGATCCGCTTCATCATCCCGAACAAACTGAAAATGCTGCTTCACCAATGCTAAATCATCGAGCGATACTTGGCTCGACTTTTTCTGAGACTGATAGAGTTTCAGGAGGTCATGGTGACTACAAAACGAGTTATTCGACAGGGGAGTCTCGAGTTCTATTGCTATACTGAACCAACCGTTCATGAATTCTCTCTACATTAGCTTGTTTTGCCATTATGACGCGTTTATTATTTCTTAGAGTTTACTGGGATGCTTTTGATCCGATATACAGTCTCCTTTATCGAAGACTTTGAGAGTATCATATCGCGCACCACCTCGAAGGAGGAAGAGTGTCCCTAAGCGCTTCCCTTTGATGATATCAATAAGACAGTGTGGCTCGGCTTTGGCAATGATTGCGGCCTTCACAAAGCCGCTATTGACAGCTTGTATGCTTGACATCACCTTCTCTTCTTGACCGACAGGACCAACCCGTGAATTCTCAAACATCACACAGGAATCGTTCGGCTGGAATTCGTGAATCATTTCTTTGCCACCATCTTTATCTGCCGAAGATTTAGAAGTTTAGAAGCGATATCTTACCGATGTCGTGTCACTTTACCTCTTCGATACACTCCGTCCGTGTCTGTGAGAGTAATCAGAAGATCGCTATTCAATTCAATGGCAAACAAGGACGCCAAGGAGTCGTTATCCCACGCGATTCGAGTATGCTTATCGACAAGTGGAACTCGGCGTTTAGTTATCACATCATTTTCGTTGACGATTGGTATGATTCCAACTTGTAACAAGGACTGCATCGTTTCTTTCAGTGTTTTGCGGATGACTGGGTCTCGGAAGTCGGCATCCGATGCAAGAATCTGAGAGCACTGGAGATGATACTGGGCGAATAAAATCTCATACAGAGATTGTAAACCGCTTTGTCCAGCCGCAGCACATGTTTTTTCGTCAAAATTCACATCATGACCCACGCGACCACCCAAATGTGACTGTAAAGCAAAATGATCATTTTATGGATTTATAAACTTGATTGCAGACCTGCATCGAGCCTGAGAGAAGATACTGGCGCTGCAACATCATTTTGCCGATGGCCACTGATCCACTTGACACTATCACAACACGAATTCCTTGCATGTGGAGTATCGCAATCTGGAAGGTACACAAATGCAATACATAATCGATCAATAATTATCAGTTGGCGTGCCTGTTCCACAATAGCGCCAATCTGGCCCATCGCCAGCATCCCATCTACAGAATGCACAATTTCCGTTCCAATCTTCACTACAATGGAGCGTGAGTGCTTCAGAACTTGTCGCATGATGCAGATCGACTAAATATTTTGATGGAGCGGCGCTTTCGAGTAACATCCCTGCGTTATTTAATACTATAAATGACAGACACAAATGCATTTTTACAATGTGAACACAAGTCATTCGAAGGCACAGAGTCAATGGCTCTGTGATTCTCTATATATAATTATTTCCGAGACAAACTGGGGTTTTCATCGGATGTACGCTTGACTACTATGAAAAGGTGGTGTCGGGGCCACACCAAAGCAGCAAGGTTGGGCTCTACCCATCTTCGCAGTCGATGCATCCATTAAATGGATAAGCTCGTTTTGACTCGGGCAGGTTCCTACCCCGCTCTTCAGTATAACAAGACCACGAGGTAGTCCAATCGATTTATCAATCTGCTGCATAGCTTCGAAAATCAAGGATAGTTTCACCCAGTGAGGCGGATACTTGAAGCGTGCCACATCTAGCAATAACACCATATCTTGATCTGCATGATACCCTCCAATGGGTGAAAAGTGTCCGCCACCAGTTTGGCCAAGCACGACACGAGAGTAATTCAAAACCATGATTTCCGAGCTATCTGAACAGCATCGTTTCACCAAACTACGGAATTCTTCCAATTTCAAAGCCTTACTGGCTCGATATTCCTCCGTTTGGACACCATGACATTTTGCCAAGCAAAGAAACTCTGATAGACTGATACCTTTCTCTCGTGCAACACTGAGCGAAGTACAGCAATCAAACAGTTCCTCACTATACCATCGCCAAGTTCCTTTCCAAAGACGTCCAGGGTCGATCTGGAGGGCATTCAGACACATTGCCAATGTCGCCAAACCACAAAACGCTGGCTCTGCTTGCGTGATGAATTGTTCAGCCAACGGAAAGTATATCTGCATAAAGTTGGTCTCGCTGTTGATCGCTTCTTTGAATAGCCTGCGTCCTTGTGTGCTCGAAAACGCGATGCAGTCCTGCGGCAAGACGCGACGATACACTGTGGTTTCCAAGTTTAAGGACGAAGTCTCTTTTACTGAGTATGAGCTCTCCAGTATACGATTCTCATCTTCGTGATTGCGCTCCGACTTACACAGACAAATCATTTCAGATGATAGAAAAACTGCCTAAAAAGTACGTTCTGCGCTGTATAAAAACTGAATGAACTTTTAATGGAATTTCCAAAATGGCCGATTCCTTGAAATATGATAAAATACATAACTGTTCTGTACCCACAGTAGCCAAGCCACAGACAATTAGAAAAGAGAAAAAGGTCGGTAGGGTTTTTCACTATAGTATCGACCAAGCAGATGGCTATGATATATGATGTATTGTATTATGCTCAATTTTATAGGGAAGGAGCTTACATAGTGTCGTGTACTATTAGAAAGAAACGCCTCAACCATTCTTTGGTCATACAAACTCAAGGTGATGACGCTTATAGAATGTTTCTATAAAAATAGTACCAAGCCCTACCGATCAGAACGACTTAATCGAAGTGGAGATTCGACAAGTCTATATTTGCTTACTGCTATTAAAGGTAACGACGACAGGTCACATCCGAATGACGGATGGTTTGTCTCGCACTATGCGACATCCGTCAGTAGTGTATCGACTGTTCGGATTCAAACGCGTTCGTACGTTGAATTAAAAGAGATAACATAAAAAACGAACGCACATAATTAGCTGTACGTTCTAATGATAGTCTCCTTGGTAATACAATACATCTCAAGTCATGAAACATTTATGTCACTTTATGCAATATGAATAATGGAAATGCAGCGCCTATAGACAATGCAGACGCAAGGCAGCAAAATTCGGATAAGATAATAACGCTACAGACTTTAGATGACAAGTCAATTCGATTACAGAAAACTGGAAATTATATCGAAGCGTTAGAATACATGGAAAAGGCTCTGATCCTACGCCAACACCTTTTCGGACCCAAAAGCGACGAATTTTGGATTGCGTGTAAGACAACCAGCGAAATGTATAACCTGCTTGCAATGGGACACCTCCAACAAAGCAATTTTCCACCTGCGCTCGAATTATTACGCAAGGCAGAATTACTGACCGAACGCGATAAGAAAGGCAGAGCAGTGACTTTGAATAATTTGGCGTGTTATTATCGCCGCAATGGAAATCTTACTCAAGCATCGCGGTATTTGAGTGAAGCGCTGCGGCTCGAAGATCAAATGATCGATCAAGAATCCAGTCGGGCGGATACGCACCTGAATATGTGTGCAGTCTTATCGGAAATGGGTAAGCATCAGAATGCATTGCATCATGCACAGTCCGCATTGGTATTATTGCATGAAGAGCTACACCTTCCAGGAATGGATGGGGTATCGACTTTAAGTGGTGGTAATGGCTCTAATTACGACCGTGTGGCAGTGCTGGGGATCGCGTACCATAACGCCGGTGTAGAACAAGAGTTTCTAAAGCGTTTTGAAGCTAGTATACAGTCTTACAATAAAGGGCTTGAGTGCACAGAGCAATGGCTGGGTACTAAGCATGGAATTGTGCTCACATTGAGACGAGCACTCGATCATGCTCAACATCGTCTTGCTGCTTCACGGAAACCTATTTTTCCGATTATTGGCTCTTCGAAAAGCAGGGCACATAACACTTTTGCATCACATCAATTAAGACGACCTGGTAGCAAACGAAACGCACTCATGGTGCAAAAGCCACGTATTAGATAGAGATCACCGGGGAGAGACTTGGAGGCAGGGACTTTGAGCTGCAGGCTTTTCAGCTATATCGACCTGGAGGCTGTTTGTGTTCTTGCTGAGAAGTCGAGGATGCAGTCAAGTCGTGACTCACTGGAATGAGCAGAATAGACACAGGTCACCGATGAGTAGCACTGGATGTGCGATAGCAATCATGTCCATTGGATGGAATACAACAATTGTCATTCTTCTTTCTTATTTTCTAAATGCTCTTTGCGCCCGCGAGAAACGCACTCCTGGAAACGCTTTTTGACTCCTTTATCTTCAGGTGCGAGTTGTACAGCATTCCAAAATACGCATGCTGCATCTTCGTATTGTCCTAAGGCCTCCAAGCATTGAGCTTCTCGATAGATAGCTTTGGTCCATTTTGGATTGAGTTTTTTCGCGACACGAGCATCATGCAAAGCCTTTTCTGGTTCACCTGCGGTCAGATGAGCAGCACATCGATTAGTATACAGAGTTGGGTCTATAGGATTCAGCTCGATAGCTTGTGAGTAAAAGCCCACTGCTTCTGCATGATTCTTCTTCAGAAAGGCTTGGTTCCCTTCTTCCTTAAAGGCATTGGCTTTCATCAATGCTTCAGGGCTTGGTGGATTCTCTATCATCGGAATTGGACATTCACTATCCGCGGGTACGGGATCACCAGAAGTGGTCTTATCTGCTTCTTTATCAGCCTCCTCCACAATAATTTTGCTCAGTTTCTCTGCCTCGATGTTGACCAACGTATCGGTATCCGCATCTTCGAATCCTTTGGTAATGGGCTTTAAAAGCTCAACGATTTTCAAGTGTTTCGCTCCAGCGGCTAATTGTAACGGAGTGCTTCCAGCTTTCGATCTGGCATTCGCCACTACTATCGCTTCTTCAGCACGAATAGAAAGTATCGCTTGGACGATTTCCTCGGAACCCATCTCCGCAGCAATATGCAGTGCGGTCAGGCCTTCCATCACGGTGCAGGTGATATCACACAAAGCCTCCAGCAATTTTACCGCGATATTTGGCACATTCAGAATACAGCAGAGGATCAGAGGTGTGACACCATCGGGATTTCGGGCATTCACATTGGCTCCTTTTTCAAGCAAGAAGCAAGCTGTTTTCTCTCTTTTCTCGCTGACTGCCATATGAAGTGGGGTACCCGATGGACACATCTGTTCCAAGTCTGCATGATGCTCAAGTAACACCCTACAAGTTCGAATACTTCCATTGACAGCGGCCTCGTGCAAAGGGCTTTTCCCACCCTCGATCGTGATGTTTGGGTCCGCTCGAGCTTGTAGTAATTGCTTTGCAACCGCGTACTCGTTCTCTTGACATGCGAGGTATAACGCAGTAGCTCCTACTTTGTCCTGAAAATTTAGTGTTCTGCACCGCGAACGCATCAGACTTTATTAAAAACAGTATGAATTGCGCTTACATTGGAGCATTTTGCAAGATAAATTCCGTTGTTTTCCGACGTCCTCTTGAAGCGGAGAAGTGAAGCGCTGTTCGCTGATTCCCATCTTTGAATTCGGTGAGCACAGTTGCGATATCGGGGGCTCCTGCGGCTCGAATGGCGTCAATGCATTTCACAAAGGCCGATACATCTCCATCTACACAACCTTTAAGAGCGTGAGGGTCGTACGTGCACGCTGACCTTGTGCGGAGGTAAACAGATCGCTCGCGAGCTTTTTTTGATGGTGGAATTGCGACACGCCGAGCTGCTTGGCGTCGCTGCTCATTTTCGACTGGTTTTTACAGAATTCTATCAGCCATTCAATGGTACACGGAGATGATATGACAATTATAAGACTGACTACGTATCGCTTGGGCTATATACACTAGTGCTCGATCTACAGCGCTTTTCTATCATTCTATTCACTTGAGAGGCTTCTCTTCCGGGCTTGAGGAGTTTACGATGGACTCGAGTAGGCTAGGGTTCTCGTACGTAAAGCCTGCAAATATATGCGAATCGGACGGACGAGAAAGACTTTTTCGGGTTGGGAATTCGCTTTTCGGGGTCGCATTATCTACACCATCTTCGTCGCCTTCAGCGTGAGCGTACGTGCTTGGATCCGCACTGGGTAATGGAAGTCGTGTGAATTCAGAGTCAAAGTTGAGAGGAGCCTCCCCATTATTCATCGCGGTATGACACGGTCGAAATGGAGGCTGTATTTCTTTCCGTAATAACTTATCCCAATCAATGTCTTCGAAAAACGGATGAGTCTTCACGTCGCTGCACCCGTTAGCGCCAAGTCGTTCCTTTGGGTTTCGATTGAGAAGCTGTCGAATTATACTCTCAGCATGTCGGGAAACGTATGGAGGGAACTGGAGACGAGCCGATCGAAGTCTTTCGAACAGCTTTTTACGATCGTTTGTGTACCATGGAGGAAGCCCAGTCAACATCTCGTACAGAACCATCCCCAGATTCCACCAATCGACCGCGGTTCCGTGACCCATACGATCCAGAATCTCCGGTGGAAGGTATTCTGGTGTCCCGCATAATGAGTTGGTACCATAAACGCCATCATGAATGCCTTCTTTCGCCAATCCAAAGTCTGCCAATTTCACGTCGCCTTCTTTTGTGAGCAAGATATTCTCAGGCTTGAGGTCGCGATAAACAACGCCTGTAGCATGCAAATGCTCCAGCGCCAAAGTGATTTGAGCAGCGTAGAAACACGCCATGTGCTCGGGAAGCTTTTTCATCCTGGACAAATGATAAAATAGTTCGCCACCCGGACAATAGTCCAGCACAAAGTAAAGTCTTCGCGGAGTTTGGAACGCGTAATGCAACCCAACGATGAATGGATGCTTTGTGTACCCCAAGACTCGTCGTTCCGTTCGTGTGTGCTCCACCTGCTTTCTCTTCATGATATTTTCCTTGGATAAAATTTTCATCGCGTACAGCTTTTTCGTATCCCGATGACCCACCAAGACAACGATTCCAAAGGATCCTCTGCCGATGACTTGAAGCATCTTGAAGTCCTGTAAAGTGACCTGCTGCTTCATCCCATCCGGAGCTTCTTTCGAGTCATCGTACACCACAGTGACCGGCACACCAAACAATCGCGATTGGCGTGGAGGAGTATTACTGAGTAAGAGAGGCGGCTGATCGGCTTTGTAGGTGAGGAATTTGCGAACTTGATCGATGAAATGCGGATTCTTTGAGGAGTCATCGACGCGGTCGTAGGATAGCAGAGACTTTAGCCATTCAGTCAGGTGTTCTTGCCGCTTGACGATAAATTCTGGCTCAAAAGACCCGAGAAGCTTCTTTGGTGGTAAACTAGGAATGCGTAAACCCATCGGTCGAAGACAATTGTACAGGGCTTTGAATTCCTGGTAACGTCGATAGATCACCCAAGTTGCTCCAGACTGTGGACACCGCATTTCGATCGCATACACAGTATACAGTCGATTCGAGACATCGTACGCGAATCCATGGCCGCTTATCTTGACGAATTCAGCGCGAGCTCCTTTTGGGATCAGATACAATGTCTGGGCCCGTGAGTCTTCTTCCTCCTTTGCAGCTATCTCGTGTGTCGGACAAAACCCAGAGGCACGAGAATGCCACACTCGACAATCTAACTGTTGACAACGCATTCCTTGAGCCGATTCAGGCTCACAATATCGATGACTTCGGGCGCGTAAGCTCGGTACGAATCCTTCCTTTTCGACGAGCTCTTCGATCTCAAACTCGGTGGTCTCATCAGCCGTATAGAGTGAAAGGAGATGGAACGGGTACGCTACTTCCTCCCTCTCTGCCAAACTATCATCCTTACCGAACCCAGGACCCTCTTCTTGTACCGAGTCTGAGCTTACATCCTCCAGCCCGGAATTCCTCTCACACAAATGAGCTTGACGAGAGACTGCATCCAGCGACGCGAGCGTGTAAATGTGGTCCATTTCTTCCACATGGTACGACTCGCCGGTATCGAGATTCTTCACCAGATACGAGGGATTTTCCCATACGAAAAAATCGGCCGAATTTGCGTTTTTCGAGCTAAAGCGCTCCATATAGGGGGGTGCAAACTTTTGTGAGGTCTCACTTTTTGTGCTTTCGGAGCTGTCCAACGAAGAGGAATCGCTCACGAAAAAGTTCCTTGTGGGAGGGTACAGCAACTCTGCATGGTCTCTATCTTGGTGGTCGGATGCGAGCGCTTGGTTTCGTATGGATGGAGACGCTGGTTTGATGAGAGGAGAGAACGATCCATGTGGTTTGCGGTTATGTTCATGCTTTTTTTCAGTGACCATGAAGAGATCTTGATCCAGAAGGCCGTTTAGGCGCATGGAAGGCGCGTCTTCTTCAGTTTGCTGCGTTTGAGATAGCGATTCCCATGCATTCAGACGCATTATCTTCGGATAGTCAGTTCGGTGTCATGATTGGCTTTAATTCTGCAATTTATAGATTTAGCAAATCAGAAAATGTCTGAAGCTGGTTTTCAGCCAATCGTTAGAAAAATAGCGTCAATGGCGGAACCACCCAAAAAACTCAGTGTTTATTCCACGACATCCCAAGCGTCGAAGACGTATGTGTTTCACGATGAAGATCATACATTAGGCAATGCGCTGCGTTATATTCTCATGAGAAAGTAAGTAGAAGCGATAAGCAACCTATCAAGCTCGCTAACGCTATTTTTCGCAGCCCTAAAGTGGAATTCTGTGGCTATACAATCCCGCATCCTTCCGAGCCGAAAATGCATTTGCGACTGCAAACGCAAAAAGGTTTGTTTTGGAGTGTATTGTCTCCGCGCTGATGCGATTCTGCTACGTAGACGTAGCAAGTGATGAGGTACTTCGAGAAGGATTGCAAGATCTCTACAAATTGTCATCACATCTGAACGAAGTGTACTGGAAAGCGCTCAAAGCGTGCTCGCGAGCGTGATCATTGCTATGATAACAATTTATCTCATTTAAGTAATAGATCTGCATTAAGTATGCTTTTTATCCAATCATGTGCTCGAATCATGCTTGTGATAATGCATCGATCCATAAAGGCACGCACGCTTGTGCGTGGAATTAGTACGAAACATGTGCCATTATCGGATGTAGAGAGAGCACAATCTCTTTCAAAACTCGCTTCGTGGTCCCTCTTAACGTCCCGCAATGCAATTCAACGAACGTTTCTCTTTAAAGACTTTAATGAAGCATGGGGATTTATGACGCGCAGCGCGCTCGTCGCAGAGAAAATGAACCATCATCCAGAATGGTTTAATGTGTACAATCGCGTTGTTGTCACCTTGACAACCCACGACTGCAAAGGGCTCTCAAAAAAGGTACGTCGTCTCCCCGTTATAAGGGCTTACTTAAGTCACATTTAAGGATGTAAAGCTAGCGCTGGCGATGAACCAGCTTGCCGGATCCTCGACAGACGATCCTACATTAACCTCATCTAGCGTGTAACACCCTAATTCCACCAAGACCGATTGGTCAAAACTTTATTTTTGAAAAGGAAAAAAGCTCTTGACATTGCCGCTTCATCGCCTCCGCAAACGATGTCGGAAACATCCAACGCGAATCCCATTGCACCAGCCCTTACAGATGCACCAGTACCTCCTTCTCTACCAGGTCTGACCTCTCTTCCTCCAAGCAGCTCAATAAATATATCCAAAATAGCTGTACCCGCAGGATTGCCTTTCTTCCCACCCGCAACTATGAATGGCGCGCGATTCCCAATTCCATTCGGTGGCTTTGGAATGCATAATCCTGTAGCAGGAGCAGCTCCCGGAACACTCGATAACGTCGTTCCGTCTGTGATCCTGCCGGAAACCGGTCCGCTGAGCGTGTTTGTCGGCAAATTACCAACCGATCTGCATGACAATTACGTTCGTACTTTACTGGAGGTCCGTGGTAATCACTTTTCGCGCTTCGGATGACATTGGCTGACGATTCGTACTTAGCGATGCGGGCACGTTTTATCGTGGAAACGAACGACCGATCCGGTGACCGGAAAGCCCAAAGGCTTTGGATTTTGTGTGTTTGCAGGCGCTCGAGACGTTCTTCGAGCACTGAGGCTACTGAATGGGTTTTCTGTGGATTCGAAGCAGATTATAGTGAATGTGGATGCATCCACGCGAAGCAAATTGGAAGATTATGAAGCAGCAATGACAGAAAGGATGAAGAAAGATGAAGAGATGCTGGATAACGAAGTCAGGAGGATCTTGGAAGCGTATTTTCAAGATCGAAGTGGGCTTTATGGTGGCCATCAAAATGATGTTTCTTCATGGGGAAATCTGATTCAGGCTCGTGAGGCTGGGCAGAATACGATGGAAACACAATCAGGAAGTGATTTGGGAGAGAACGACCAGCAGAATGGAAGTGAATCGCATTGTCTGACTGGCGTAAGAATTCCTTCTATTGTTTTGTTGGGATTGTGAGAGAGTTTGGGACGCTTTAGGAAAAAGTTCGCGGGGAAATGATTATGGGCGAGATTGAGAAGTTTCGGCTGGCTCAAGAACACCGTGAGCGTGAGTTAGATGCAAAACGGAGAAACGCTGTGCGCGAGCAATTACGTCTTGAGAAAGTGGAAGAGGAAAAGAAGAAGAAAAAGGCTGAGGATGCAGTCAAAGCAAAGGCGATCAAAAGTCAAATTCAGCCCAAGAAACCGGTTGCACGCGTATCACAACCGATTAAAGTGCCGATGAAGACGGAAGAGAACATCAATCCACCGATTGTCAAAAAACCTGAAGTGCAAAGTGAGCCGCGAAAATCGGTAGAACGTAATCAGAGACGTCATCGGGATCGTGACAGCGATCGAGATCGGCGACGTCGAGCTCGTTCACGCTCGAGATCTCGTGAGCGTTCTCGTCGGCACCGTCGTAGTCGCTCAAGAAGCAAAAGCACAAGTAAGGGAGACAACTCGCACAGTAAGAGTCGAGAGAGTGGACGGGATCGTAAACGTCGACGTCGATATCGTAGTTCGAGTAGTGATGGAAGCGAAGATGGTTACGTGAGGCGCAGACGCGATGCGTCAAGACCCGAAGCCAAATCCTCTTTCTCGCTCAAAGATCAGCCAAAAGTTGTCCTCGGACTCAAAATGCAAGCTACCGGGGTGAAGAAGGAAAAATCCGCCACCACGTACGATGACGAAATTCGCATACAAACACCGTTTACTGACATTTGGAATGAAGTGTCAACACTCCGATTTTCAAGGTCGAAGAGGAGACAGAGAGCAAACCAGTACGCGCCCTTATTCCTATCGATTACTCAGACGACGAGGGAGTTCCGACTTCCTCAGCTTATGGAGATGGTTCATCAAAGAGCGTAAGCGATTCAATTTGGGAGCGATCGAGTCTTAACACTTTTAATGTCAGGATCTACGGCGTCTGATTCAGCAAATTCCAACGGAAAAAGAGGAGCTTTACAAGTATTCAGTCGATTGGGCTGTGGTCGATCGGGTGAGTGGCACACTTAATGTATCGATCCAATTGTCATCCAACTTTATGTAGCGTTCGATTATTGAAAGCAAAATGGGTCCGTGGATCTCCAAAAAGATTGTGATGTACCTTGGCGAATCCGAACCAGCAATGATGGAATTCATCATGAAGAAACTGTCGAGTCATGCATCGCCGAAATGTATTTTGGAGGAATTACAGCTTGTATTGGATGACGATGCTGAGGTGTTCGTGAAGCTCATGTGGCGAAAACTGATATTCGAATCCATTCGAGCGTCCATGTAGCCACTTGCCAAGACATGAGCTGCGATATCGTTCCAGCTAGCACCATGAATTGAGTACGATCGACCACTGGATGTTATCTAGCTTGAATGAAAACTTGTTTGGTCGCTCCACTTGTCTTCCATTGCATCAACGGGTACGCCATCCTTCTATTCCGTACGCTTTCCATATGATTGTTTTTTTCTGGCAAGACTTGCATTCAAGCCCATCTACTGGATGAAGGATCTGTGGCGAAACAATCACTAATTCTGGGTACGTGTTGTGATTTCTGTCTCGAATTCTGGCAAGCTCCAGACGTTGCATGCAGCCTCACATCTACAGAAGACCCATGCACCATCAGCTCATCCATCAGCCAAGCTGTCATACTGTCTCTACTCTTCTGTTCTGGGTCGAGACTGCCTGGGCTCATTCTGACCTGAATTCTGCAGCCAAATGCGTGCCATCTGAGAGGTCTCCATACTGAAACCAAGTTAAAAGTAACTGCTTTTTTACAGTTGAGCATGCAAGCCGACCAGCGAGGCGACCAAGTCTTTGCTGCATTGTGGTCTCGATTCAAGCGTTGGAGGCGCCACTTGACCGAATGCGAGTCAAGTAGTGTAGACGCTAGGTCGATATACTCTTTAGATTCGGTGCTGGCCGCCAAGGAATGGGTATATAGTCAGACTGGGATCGAATGTGCATTCCACTTTACAATATATCATGACGCAGCGATGAGTCGGGTCATTGACCGTAAAAAGCTTAAAGAATTACTGTGTGATCGCTCCGCTTGCCAAAAGCATCGAAATGCTACAGTTTCTGCAGTATGTGTGCTTCATAGAGATATCGGCGGGCGATCTGCTTTGCATCACGCTGTGGTACATGGCCAATTTGACTTGATAACGTATCTGCTGCGTCGTAAAGATGCACGGATACAATTGCATCTACGAGACAGACAAGGAGCTACGCCTTTGGATCTCATTTTCAAATGTATGGGACGAAAAAGAAGCTCAATTGAGTCCAAGGCGCTGTGGAAGCAGTATTCTCACACAGCGGATAAGATGCTTGCATTACTTTGTGAGAATTCGGTGTCGTTGTATCAAGTTCGAGATAAGTATGGCCAGAATATTGCGGTGTTGGACTGGAAGATCAGAGGAGATGCATGGGATTCTTTTCGGTCCGGTGATCTGATACGCCTGAGGCAGTTGGTGCAAACGTACGGGGAGCGGATACTTTCAGAAGGAAGCAGGCTTCAAGACCTTCAGCGGACAGGACTTCATGAAGCTTGTGAGTCAAAACAGGTCTCGATTCTTGTGTATCTACTCGAAAAATTATCGAGTCAGAGACATTTTACGGATAGCTCTGGATGCACTACTCTTCATTACGCTGCGATGCGTGGATCTATGCGTGCGTGTTTGCTGATATTGGGAGAACAGACTGATCATGAAGGTGATTCGAGTCTTATCTCGATGCAAGATCATGCTGGTCGAACTGCTTTGCATTGGAGTTTACTTGGTTTTTGCCATACTGAAGTTGCGAAAGCATTAGCCGAACGTTGTCAAGAATCTGTTCAGATTGTCGATCACGACGGATTGACTCCATTGCATTTGGCAATCAGCCACGCCCAGGTCGACCTTGTGAAGATGTTTGTATCGTTTGGGGCGAATGTCAACGCTGCAATGTCTTTTTCCATGGGCTCGAGATTCTCGCCTGAGGCTTCGATTCGACCATGGAAGCGGTAATTTTGTCAAGTGTGGATCTAGAGATGCATCTCATTGTGTCACTATCTTGTAGGACGACAAAGTCAGAGGACGCTTGTCAGCAGCCATCTACAAAAGAAAGCAAAGCGGAACAACATGTCAAGCAAACTTTATCTCCTTTGACTTTCTCGATTCGGTGCGGTTTTAAGCTCTGCTTGGAGGGATACTCGGCCAGCCTTGTGGCTATAATAGAAGTTTTGCTGTGGGCTGGAGCTTTACCGAATGGAAGCTCATTCGAAGGCATACAATTGACACCTCTGACCGAAGCTTTCCGCTGTCTAAATCGCCTTGCGAGGAATGAATCGGAAGCTGAGCAAGCATTCGGTGACACTTGTATCGTGATATGGAGACTTTTACTGAGTCACGGAGCAAAGCGTTATGCAACAGACATTATGGAGCAATTGATACTTTCACTCTCCATGCGAACTACGAACGAAAAGCTTCAGGCCTCCATGATATCTTGGTCAAAGCGTAAACAGCTTTCCAACGAACGTCCGAGGAACATTGATATCCAAACAGCGGACGAAATACTTCCTCAGCTGCTTTTGTACATTGATCCCGTGAGTCATTCTATTTACCACGGGATGCTGTGGCAGTGTTTTATGCTACAGTCATTCCAAATTCTGATCATGGTTCAGGAAATACATCAAAATCAAAGCCTGGCGATAGATACCCGCGCAAAAATCGCTCCCTTAGAATCAGAAGCCAAGCCTGGAATGCCGTCGATATCAAAACATACAAATTCTCTTTGGGATGTACTCTACTCACAAGCAATAGCGACTTGGGATGAAGAACGACGATGTTTTAAGATCAATAAGCCTTATCGAAGGAGGCTTCCAGCGCTACAAATGACTCATTTGCTTTTTCTACAGCAGCATTACGAGGCACATCGACGGAATCAGAATGCAAACCCGCTGACAAATACCGAAAACACACTTGAGCAATTGTTCCTATTCTGCAAGAAGAAATGGCTCACAAACAAGAAGGCTGAGGCTTCACGCGATCGCAAAAAGCTGGTTCAATCGCTGTTGAGCCTTCGACAGCTCTTGGCGTATGAGAGTAGCAAGTACGCAGAAAAGATCTCATGGAGCTGCTTTGAACGAAAGACTTTGGTTGGTATTCTCATCCCTTACGATACTGCATTCTGGCTCGGCACTTGTAGCTCCGATGGGATTCTCGACTTGCTGTGGGAGCTCGTTGTCGAGCGTTTGTGCAAATTGGAGACACGAAATCTCTTTGTGCTCGATCTGGTGCTTTCGTATTGTCCTGTTGTGATGTCCACCAAAGGACGAGAGCTTTATGCACGTCGTTGGCTCTGTCGTTTGCAGGCTTGTGCGGAAGCATCAACATTTGGATCAAGCGCGAGAGGTTGGATGCTTTCGGCCCGATCCATTCTGTATGCCTGTGCATGGAATCTCTCCAAGTCCTTTGTTGAGCAGATCGTCGATTTCTTCTTGCGGGTGACACGCGACTCGGCGAATTCGCCTGATGAGGCAAGTGTGCTTGACATGGTGACAGGTAATAGCACACTGAATGGACATAATGCCATCGGCTGGGCTGGAATTTATCATCGCTGGGACATATTGAGCTTGATGTTGGGCTATGCACGGGAAAGCATATCGACGCGAGGCTGCATTCAGTTGGTAAGCGTTATGGCTGGGCTTCTGAGTAGCCATGAAACGAACGCCCGGGTGGAGACTCGTTCGGATTGGGTTGATCTCGGACTGGACGATGCCAATATTTTATTTTTGAATGAATCTGTCGCGAGCTTGTTGGAGAGCAATGAAGACTGTCTCCATGCTGCATGCAAATCGATCATCCAACACGACTCTTTGACCCTGTTTGAGTACTTATTTGATAAAGTTTGGCACAGAGACCGAGAATGCTTCCAAGCGTATGCTGAGATGTATGCTATCGGTGTACCTGCAATCGGTTTTGTTGGCCACATGATACAATGTAATGCAACGCTCGTGCTGGGACGCTGTATAGAATTTGCACAAGACAGAGATGCTGAGACGTATGAGCGCTGGCTGACAAAGTCTCTGCTAGATTGTGACAGAGAGGAAGATTGCTTTACCATCAGCCAGCAGTTTGGATTTTGGAAGCTCAAATTGCAGCTTCTCGAGTACTTTAGCAAAGTCGATGTGCCAGAGAAAAGTGCTATGATGACTTCGAATTCTCCGAGTTGGTCAAGCCGACATAGTTCGCTTCCAAGCTCCATTCCTGGTTTTTTCCGCCTATTGATGTCTCTTCACGCATCACGTCGACCCGAAAAGTGCTTTTTGCATCCAGCTGATAAGATAGAGCGCCGAGAAAGTCGGAAATCGCACCTGGAAAGCTTGCGGGGAAGCCTTCAGATCGCATGTGCGCTCGACCTGGACACGCATTTAGAGGCATTCCGGTTGCAAGGTTGGCTTTGTTTCGATAAGATGGAGATGACTTGTCTAGTGACGCTGATGCAAACGGCCATTCGAAATGGATCCATCAAAGTTTTCAATTGGCTTTTACACCACACGAAAGACACTGTTCTTGCATTACCCAATATCACATTGAGCGATGCTCATTTGCTTTGGACCGCAGTTCTTCGACATGACAGCTTGCTGTACGCACAAATGACCGAGAAGCTCCTGGAGTGCGGCCTCCAGCCTGGAAGGCTTCGCGGTGATGGATCAGGCTTCACTATCTTACACCGGGTTGCGACTTATCCCGATGTTTCCCTTTTCCAAAAGATTTTGAAGGTGCTCAAAGCGCTTGAAAAATCAGAGTCGGATGTTCGCTTGGACTGGAATGTTTTGGATGCGATGGGAAATACACCGATAGTGTACGCGATAACGTCTGGAAGGCTGTATAATGCTTGTGTCTTGTGCAGAATCGAATCCGTTCGCTTGGAAGCGGAATTTGAAGGCCAATCCGCATTCTACTATTCATCTCATCTTCTTCCAAACGCAGTTTGGCGATATGTATTCCAGCAGGTGATGATGAAAGACCGTCGTCATGCGTATCTTCATTGTGAGGTGGAAAACTGTGGGTGCAAAGGATTCGAAATGAGCACCTTTTATGATCATGAGAAAGCTCAATGTGGCGCATGTGACCATAATCAGAGCCATCATACAAGCTTGCCATTCCCACCGTGGTATCTCGATTTCTGCGATAGCTACCGCTGTCCATTCACTGCCGATCGATGTACCCTTGTAGAAGGCATTCATGCTCGTCTTAGCGACGCAAAGCTGCTAAAGATTGCCAAGGATCGATTCGTCGATCTCTTTGCGGAATTCGAATTGAAATCACCGACTCAATTCATCGAAGGAGAATCCGATACTCATTGTTGCGTCGAGCGGTTGGAGACTAGTACGCCAGAGCCAAGAGTGATGAGGCGACAAGGGAAGAAGCCTCCGCTTCATCGGTCGATAGTGCCAAAAGTACGCAGATGGAGTGGAAGTTCGTTTTTGCCACACAAGTTGAGCGAAGAAGCGTGTTGGAGCATGCTTCTAGAAGGTGGGCTTCGATTTGATACCGCAGTGCTCAATTCGACAGCTTTGTCACTAGCAAACGTAGACATGTCTATGCTCCATCCAGCGTCCTGTAGATGCCAGCAATCCACCATGTGCATCAATGGCGATACGTGGCTGTATTATTGTATCAGTCGATGGCTTCGGCGTGTAGCTTTGGACTCGCCCATCGTTTGCTTGACCACAGAATCAGCCTTCCATCTATGGAGGTCAATTGAACCAAACTCGGAAAAGGAGTTGCTAGATCGTCTGTCTTCACCTGCTTATGCCACCATAGATCGATGCATCAAACAATGGAAAAACGCCATTCGAATTGCTTCTTTCAGACAATGGAAGCGGTCTGTGCTCTCCAACAAACGATTGCAAGAGCAAAGCGTCGATGTAGCGGAGAGTCTTGCCGGTGAGCTGAGTCAAAGTCGTCTCAAGCGATTGCAGAATTGCCAACGTCGCGTAGAATGGAAGATGCATGAATGTATGCTCCACCAATCTGATCGATAAGCCTGCAATACTGTATATCTACTTGTTCATTGAGACACTCGAGCATTGAGCCAGGTGCACCACTATACAATATGCACTGGTCTGTCGAATGAGTCTCTCTCTTGGTCACGCATTTCGTTGAAAGGAATTGGGGAACGATCTTCCAGCAGCTCATGTTCTGTCATCGACCACCACGAATTGATAATCTCATTTTGAGCTTGAATGGAGTGAGATGTTTGTGAGCTTGACAATGAAGTATGCGTTGACCCAGTGTACGTTTTTACAAGTCGAGTAAGAGTGCTATCGTAGTGATGAAACATGTGATCTTGAACCGCATGAGGAGTTACCCAGATTCGGCGAAATGCACTCGCATCCACAATCTTGTACTCAATCCTCTCTTCACCACGAAAGACCACGCACCTACAGCGTCTGGCGTGGGCTCGCGTTCGAACATGAACAATTTCTCCGGGTACATCGACTTCTGGTAATGGTGTTTTCTCCACATCATTGCTGATAGCAAAGAACGGCATCAGTTTGCCCCAAGGCGTTCTCGTGCAAGGGACGTCGCTCGTACTGATGTCATCCATGACGACTTCAGGTGATGTGTTGGAGGCACTTCTGGGAGATTTGCCATTTTGCTCCTCTTCCTTTGTTGATACTTCGGTCTCGGTAGGATTCAATTGATCTTTAATCTTTCCGGCAGCTGGATGTCGAGCTTTCACTTCTTCTGTCTTGGACTCTGTAACAGAAAGTCGTACGACGCTGTAGCAATCATCGGCAGATATGCATGTTCCGTCGATAGAAGACTGAGAATCCAGTAACGAGGTGCGACTTCCATGAAAGAAATGACGCGGATTGAATCGAGGAAGAGGCTCAAAACTTTTTCTTTCCACGGAAGCTTGAATGCTTTGAGCACGTTGCCTTCGGTCCTTTTTCTTCTGGTCGATGGCTTTTGGATACTTGACCAGTTTATACTTTTTGCTGAATTTCACTCGGAACAGTCGCTCATGAGCGACGTGATGGTAATGGAAGTGCATCTCCTGCTCTAGTCGAATGAAACTTGCTATCGATAGACGAGGTACGAGATCGTCACCATATATGCATGTTGTGATGAACTGCTTGCTCCATTCTGCAGTGGCGGAATCCAAAAGCATGGGTGGTGCATACAAAAATGCCTTGACATTCCGAGGAAAATACCGCTTCAATACCAACGCCAGGATCCCAGCAACTCCTGCACCCATTGAATGTCCACAAATGACAATTCGCCAGGAATCCCACTCCCTCTCATTCCTGCTCTCATCAATTGCTTGAAGGTTTTCATTCTGATACCCGCAATACTTCATGGCGAAATCCCAAAACAGCACTTTTTGTTGTCCAGTTTGAAGGCCTTGACATATTTTTCGAGCTGCCTGTAGCATTCCAAAATGCGTCATCGTTGTACTTGGATTGGGAACATCAGCAGGAAGCTCCTTGCTATCCATACAAATGATTTCAGCCAGTCCATTTGTGAGGAAATCGTGGAAGGAAAGACTCCCGCGAATACTTATGATAAATTCCCGACGTTCCGTGTCCTTCACAATGGCGTACGGTGAACGAAAAACAAAGTTGTGGCAGTTCAGATAGATCAATTTGCTATCCGGAATGCCAGTGTACTGCACAAAAGAGCCACGATTTGCTTGGATAACATTGTCGTTCTCTATAACTTGACTGACAAACGTGTTGAATTGCTGCTTCGGCGTACGTCGACACTGTAGTAGTTTGAACCATTGAAGGGGATTGTAGAGGCAATACATCGGCCAGCCGTAAATTCCAATTGCGAATTTGCCATAGCGGGCAATGTCACGTAATCGTGATTCTTCGATCGATGGATGAAAGCGAAAACCCTTGGTGTACGGTGGTAATTGATATTCCTCCGGTCGGGATGCGTTGGAAATGCGCTGAGCTCGGTCCAAGTCGTCTTCAGGACTTTCATCAGCCGAAAGTATTCTATTGGTTGGATCCATCTGAGGGCTTCTAGGATTGGTTGGGATTGGCTCGGGGTAAATCTGATCCAAACGCTCTTGGCGTTGCGATTTCGCGACCAAATTCAATGTGAAAAGAAAATCATTGCATGAAAATCCAACAAATTCATTATCGCTGTATCGCAATACCAAGAATCGCCCCAACATCGTTCCTAATGACTTGAACACATCGTAATCCACGCTCCCTGTCTCGTTGTTGACTTTCGACGAGCGTTGACAAGTAAACAGATAGAACGCCCACAAGCAACGTCTTTTCCACCGTTCTTCAGCTTTGTTGAAACTGTCTGACGTGTGCACTCCACAGCAATACGAAGTCAGCACAAGTAACGATAGTGTGAGAATCGTCCAAATCAAATCGAAATCCAGGAATCCAGAAATGCTTTGAGCCGCATTGTATGCTTTTCTTGCGCGATCGCGATCTTCATGGTCGATAAGGACAAGAAAGCATTGGTTCGTATACGTCGGCAATGCAGTTCCATAAATGGCCCAAACTTTATCAAAAAACACGTAAGCTGCGTTTCCGTCTTTCACAAATTACAATCTTACCCAAATTTGCAGTGTATAGCACAACCAATAGGAGAATGACGTATATCTATAAAGCAACAAATATTGAAATGCGATAGAAAAGTGGGAATGTGGACTGCAAACCTCAGGATACCAAGAGCGGTACACTCGCATGTATAAAGTGGCAGTGAGACTCGTGAGGACTAGCGCCACTATCGCCACATGAAGAGCAAAGGACACATCTAGCCACTGGAATAGATTTTCCAGATTCTCGCATGACGCAAACCCGTCTGGTCGATTTAATGTTGCAAAAGCAAGGATGATTGGCAAATGATGAAGAAATAGAACAATCATGTACGGTAGTAAGTACGCGCGCGGACTTAGTACTACGCGCTTGAGCGAGCGGTGAACTGTATCACGCATCAGCCGATGAAATTTTTGATGAGTGTTTGTTAAAGTCAAACAGAAATCTATATCTGGTCGTGATCACGCTCTTCGAAACTGCGTGATAAGGTATGTACATCCAATTGGCTAATGCCAGAAGTTCAGTCTGTAAAAAGTTAACTTCCATAAACACTTGTTATTGCGCCAATTTTTCACCGAATATACAGTGTACACGGCTCCCAATTTTGCTGAGCCATAAAAAACTACATTCAGTCCGAACCCTAGTATGAAAGGCTACATGCGAAAATAATGTACCCACGTTATGTAATGCTTGAGCCATTGGACGTTTACGGCGCCAGAAAAGCGGTAATCGAGGAAAACGGAATAAACGTCGCAATTGGGCTGTGCGTCGAGCCATATGAGAGCTGCCCTTATGGAATCTTTTTGAACGCATATAAGTGGTCAGTAAGACGCTCTTGTAATGGAGCGCGTTCGATTGCTATTTTGATTACACTGTAAGTGTATTAACCGAATTCAAAACGGCGCCATCAACGTGTTGGATTTTACGTATCTAAAAAGTTGGATTTTTCAGCGCATATTCTCATCGACTGCACGCTCGCACGTACCCGACTCTATCCGTATATACGTGTACCCTTTCTCAACTTAAAAATTTCAATGGCGATGTCAACTTCAACTTCAACTTCAACTTCAACATCATCCTCGTTGTCGTTCACTTCTTCATTTTCTTCTTCTTCGTCAAGCTTGGATGACTACTTGACGACGGTATCGAGCTGTTTTGAACAAGTGCTGGAGCTAGATGTTGCATACGGTCGATGTGTAATGAACTCTGGTGTTTTCAGCCAGAGTTCATCGTCAAGTAACGCCACAAACACCTTACCGAGTGAGCTACCATCTACACAAGTCATCGTCGACACAATAAGAAACGCTGATCTGGATGAGTGGAACTGGCGACGGGCTGGACGTACTCTACAGCTTTCCTCGCTTTTGGATACTAAACGTCAATCACTCGGCACATGTCGTTTACACTGCACAAATCCCAGTATTCATTCTTCGTCTGCCTGCTGTGATGCGGGTAGACGACTAAGAATGTGCGGGACTAAGCAAAACGAATTGGATTCGTGCAAATCGATGTTTGATGGGATGTTTCCTACTGAAAAGTACTGCGGGATCACTAGTGCAACGATTGTGCTACTCACTATTACAGTGGTTATGATCACTCTATTTGGTGTATTGGTATGGTTATCGCGTACTTATCATAGTAAACAACATAATGATGACATCAAATACGTCGGATTGAATCTCGGAACAACGATGGAGAATGTTGTCATCGCGTGGAAACGGATCACAAACCAAGTGTGGAAAAACCTTCTTCTTAGAAAACGTCATCCTGTCAAACTCGGAATGGAATTGTTACTGCCTGTGCTTTTGGTTGGAGCCCTTACTGTCATCGTCAATTTAGATTTGTGGTTCTCTCGTGAGGCCCGTCCTTCAATTTCCGCGACGAGTACGGCAACGAATTCTTCAGAGGAATCATCTGTTTGGTGCCTTGGTCTTGAGCCATTGGACATAGGAAGCGATACTGGCGTGGTCACCGATACACAGCTAACGTTCTACTCTACAGGGCAGAGTGTTCTCGGTCTATATTTGCTTCTAAGTTATATCAATTTTGTGTCAGCCACAGTGACGTCCATGGTCATTGAAAAAGAGTCCCGAATTCGGGAGATCATGAGGATTATGGGTTTGCCCCCTTACACGTTGTTGATCTCGTGGGCTTTGACATCCTTGCCGATTTTCACATCCCTGTCATTTATCGTCGCAGCGGAATTGAAGTACGGTGGAGTGTTTCCGTATGCAGAGTATTCGACCCTTGTGTTCCTTTTTTGGTCACTCGGAATTGCGATTGCGGCTTTTGCGTACTGTCTGACACCATTCTTCAACAAATCTAGAACCGCATCGGTCGCCTCGTCTTTGATTTGGCTGATTCTTTTCTTCCCATTTCTAAGTGTAAAGCCAAACTCCAACACCGAAAAGTACTTTGCTGCTATTCTTCCTCCCACTGCATTCTCTTTGGCCATCGACAGTCTGGTTCAATACGCCCGACTTGGAAGAGGTCTTTCATACGCTACAGCTGTGATGGATACACCAATCACAGCTCCAACGGCAGAAGCAATGAGCTGGATACTTCTATTAGACGCCATGCTGTTGTATGCATTTGGCTGGTACTTCGAACGAGTAATACCTCAGCAATACGGGACACCAAAGCCATGGAATTTTCTGTTCACGGGTCGGCTTCGATGCCCGAGAAGTGTTCTCAAAAAGAAATGCGTGGATCTGCAGATAACTTCACCCAACGGAGATAATTTCTCACCGAGTTTTGGTTTCCGTCCGCTTCCGAAATATTTACGCGTGCTAGAAAATTCTTCATACGAATTGGATTTGCCTTCTGTCGGTACTTCCTCAAGCAGTCATTTCGAACAAGTGGACGCAGCGCTTCTGGCACAAGAACGATCAAGATATTGCTTGAAGATTATCAATTTGCGTAAAGTGTTTACGTTGCAGAATGGAGAGACACGAAACGCGGTTAAAGGATTGGATCTCAGCATGTATTCTGGACATATTACTGCATTATTGGGTCATAACGGAGCAGGAAAAACAACCACGATATCAATGCTGACGGGATTGCTTCAACCTTCCAGTGGCGACGTGACATTCAACGGTCAATATCTGAGTGAAGACCTGGAAGATCTTCGTAAATCAATGGGAGTTTGCCCGCAACATGACGTCCTTTTCAGCGACCTCACCGTCGACGAACACCTAAGACTATTCGGAGCAATGAAGTGTATTTCCGGGGATGAATTGGCCGAAGATATTGCAAGTCTCATCCACGATATCGGATTGGATGACAAAACAAACACACTTGCTCGGAATCTTTCAGGAGGGCAAAAGCGGAAGCTAAGCATAGCGCTAGCCTTCATAGGACGCAGTAAATTAGTTTTCCTGGACGAACCAACATCCGGAATGGATCCTCACTCGCGAAGATTCACGTGGAATCTTTTACGAAAAAATCGTCAAGGTCGTGTCATTGTCCTCACTACACATTTTATGGACGAAGCAGATCTACTTGGTGACCGAATAGCAATCATGGTAGACGGTGAATTGCGTTGTGTCGGCAGCTCTTTTTTCCTGAAGAAACATTTCGGAACCGGTTACAACTTGACAGCTACTATTCTGCCGAAATATGACGAGAAAGTCATTCTGCAATTTTTTCGCCGCTTCATTGATGATGCAAGCATTTTCTCGAGTCATGGAGCCGAAGTCATATTCCAGTTGCCATCATCGTCTAGTGGAGTCTTTGTCGAGATGCTTGAGAATCTAGAAGCATCGAAAAGAAATTTTGGTATTTTAGATTATGGAATTTCTGTATCGACACTTGAAGAAGTCTTCCTTCGTATTGCGAAAGATCGTGAGCAAAACGAGCACATTGAAGACAACGCCATCACAAACAGCATGACAGATGAACTGGGAAATCACTTGGAGGCTGCAGAATACGACACCTCGAGTGATCAGCCGCCTTTTCATCGACAATTGAAAGCACTGCTGATGAAGCGAATTCGAATCACCACACGGGACAAACGGTTTATCTTCGTCTTGATCGGAATTCCACTAGTCTTTTTGATTCTCCTTGTATCCATTCCGGAAATCAATATTGCGCAGTTCTTATCCGTCAACAATTACGCTCCAGCCCGATTACCGGTAGGTAGAATAAGCGAGGAACAACCTTGTGCACCTGATTATTTCCATGGGTATCAGGCAACATTACAGAGATGTCGAAGAAGATTCCGATACTGCTCGGTTGGTGTGATCGATTGCAATATGGATACCTGCTGTAACTTTCTGAATACCGCTTCTCCATACTTTGCGTGCAATACATGCAAATCCCGATCCACTCCCTGTTACAACAATCGATGCTTGAGTCAGCAGGGAGCAAATCTACAAGCTGTATTGAATTCATTCCTAGTATCTGTGATCGTCGTACTTGCATTCACATTTATTCCTGCGTCCATAGTGGATTTTGTTGTACGTGAAAAAGAATCAGACCGGAATGCCAAAGATCTACAGCTCATTTGTGGTGCATCCATAATGTCATACTGGTGGTCCAACTTGATTCACGATGTTGCATTGGCTAGCATTCCTTGTATATGTGGGATCATTCTCGTTCCTCTATCGATTCGTACTCTCCACGCTCCAATTGAAATACTCGGGGTTGCCGCTTTAATCACAACACACGTTGCTGCAACTATTCCAATGGCTTACGTATTTTCCTTTTATTTTGAGCAGCATGCACGAGCTCAAACAGGACTCATTGTGTTTATGTTGAGCTCTGGCTGCTTGCTTAGTGTATTCTCACTATTTTGTCGATTGATCGACTTTGGGAATGTTTCAATCATAGACCGGAGTTATCTCCGATGGATATTTCTTCTCTTCCCTGGTTATAGCCTCAATACAGGCATACACGAAATCGCTAATCGCAAGGTGAATCGTAATGTCATTACGAATTGGCTGCGTCCTGCATCTCCAACGTCATTTTTTGGTCTCTTTGATGGACTAGGAACTGACACGTTGTGTATTCCGTGCTGGCTAAATAACGTGGAGGGCTGCTGTAATCGTGGAGTTTTTGATTTGGATACTGCTGGAGCATCCATCATTTACGCCGTTGTAGAAGCTGCATTTTTCACTCTATTGGTTTTCAGATTGGAACGAAGGGCTAAAGGTCCAGTCCGGGATGCCATTACTCATGAAGAATGGATGGAAGACGATGATGTTGCACAAGAACGGGAGAGAGTACTGGCGAGCTCGCCGACGGAATCTGATGCAGTATTCCTTCGAAATATTCGTCAGGAGTACCGTGAAGGCTCTCGATTGCTTTGCCGGTCGAGACGCACAAAAGTGGCGATACGAGATTTATGTCTCGCTATTCCGAAGGGAGAATGCTTTGGCTATTTGGGAATCAATGGAGCTGGCAAGTCATCAACAATTAGAATACTCACGGGGCAAATGGCTCCAACAAGAGGAGCTGCATTTGTTGGTCAATACGACTTGAGCATCGAGTCTGATCGTAATAAGGCTCGATCGATTCTTGGCTACTGTCCGCAGTTTGACGCATTGCACGAATATCTTACTGTCGAAGAGCAACTCGAGCTTTATGCACGGCTTAAAGGTGTATCAGAGTCGATGCTTCCGATTATTATCCGAGAAAAAATCTCGCAGTTCAGATTGGAAGTTTATCGGTCTAAACTGACTCGTGACTTGAGTGGAGGTAACAAGAGGAAGGTCTCGACCGCAATTGCTTTAATCAACTCACCGCAAGTTATCATTTTGGATGAACCTTCCACAGGGATGGACCCAGGCGCACGGAGGAAAATGTGGGATGTTATTGCTGAAGCTTGCAACAAGAATCAATCTTCTGTGATACTGACAACGCACAGTATGGAAGAATGTGAAGCGCTTTGCACGAGGATGGGCATTCTAGT